>CM052655.1:116791491-116903690 GCA_028533165.1 Leontopithecus rosalia
GAAAGAAAGAAAGAAAGAAAGAAAGAAAGAAAGAAAGAAAGAAAGAAAGAAAAAGAGGACAAGAAGAAGAAGGAGGAGGAGGAGAAGGAAGGAAGGGAGTGAGGAAGGAAGGAAGGAAGGAAGGAAGGAAGGAAGGAAGGAAGGAAAGAAAGAAAGAAGGAAGGGGAAGGTGGAGTTAATGTGAAACTCATGTAGCAGGATCTGGCCGCATGTTACCCAGCCCTATTTTCCCCAGGAAGCTATGCTTTAACAGGGACTGCACATTTACAGATGGATGGGCCGCCTGGGACCCAATACTTGCATGCTGATGCTGAGTGTTCTGGGAGCGGCCAGTGCTCTACCTCTGAGAGCAACTTGCCTTTTCCAGATGCCGCACTCCCACTCCTCAAGCCCAGGAGGACACATGGAGAGTATTCTGGGTTGTGATCTCTTCGTTTTCAATTGCAGGATTCCTGTCGAGGTCTCAGCACTGGCACATTTCTCCAAAGCCTTATGTACTTAGAAGTCTTTCTTCCCCTCTTAATTTGCCTGGAGCCAGGCTTTCATCTCAACTTTTAGCCAAGAGGCACCTGCTGAAATATTCATCAGCAGAAATTGTGCTATGGGTGCTTTTTCCTATTTGTCCAGTTCTATGTAGTTAGAATAAGAGCGAGGTGAATGGAAATGGCGTTTGACACGAGAGAGTAAAATTCACTCAGGACTGCAGGTGAGCATAATTAACCCTTTTCTGCATAGGAGGCTAAGTGCTAAGAACAGACCTTTGCAGACATTCATCCACTTGTTCTTGGATCAGTAATTCCCGACATCCATTCATTCTTTCAATATACTTCATTGAGTGCCTACTGTGCATGAGAGCCAGTGCTGGACCCGGGCATACCCAGATGACTACAACTGTATCCCTGCCCACCAAAGCTCAGAGTCCAAAAAGGGAAAGCAGAGAAACATGCAGATAACAGTAACATAGGGCAAGTGTAGTTATGAAGTCAGGTACAAAGGAGCATGGAGCACAGCTCAGATTTGGAGAAGAAAAGGGTGATAAACACAATTTTCTGAAAGTAAAGAAACCTAAGCTGATTCTTTAGAGCTAATATAACTTTTCCAGTTAATGGGAAATTGAGTGGCAAGGTAGACTATTGTAGAGGTGCCAAGAAGAGGAAATGGACCTCCAGATAGAGTCAATAGCAATGGCAATGACAGAGATGCAGGGAGAAATGACGTTATGCCTGCAACTCTAAGCGCTCCTGGGATGCTGGAGAGTATGGTGTTATTAATGGAGTGAGATCTGGCCAGGAAGTGGCCATAGTCTGATCAGGGACCTTGTTGTATGTCAAGGAGCTTGGACTTAGTCCTTTCTTAGAGGGGCAGAGCACAGTTGAAGAGTCAGAGCTATAGGATGGTTAGGATCTGCTTTGGACATATTACTCAAGCCTTGGTAGAGAGATACATTGTTAACAGAAAACAAGTTGGGAAGCTGTGAAATCAGGCAGAAGATGACAAGGGTATGAGTTAGGGGTAGTGGAAATGGACTGAGGAAAGAGATTCAAGAACACTAGACAGGACCTGCTCAATTTTGTGCACAAATCATTTACTGAGCAACTTTTATTCATCAGTTTTTACTCTATAGAAGAGTTGGAAAAACCCAAATCAGGGTCAGGATCTATTTTCCTTTACACAATTTATACTCAAATTAAAGGAGTTCTGTTAACATTTAACCAAAAGCAAGGGGGAGGGTGGAGGGCAGAGAATGGGTCCTTGTAAGTTTCATAGAATGGGCTTCGTGTTTCTAAAAGAGGATGCAGTCTGCTCCCAGTCCTCACATGACATCTGTGGTTTGGATTGGGCTGGTAAGGATTGCACCGGCTTTTCAAATCTCCGGTGATGAAGGCTTGACTGAATCAGCTCAGACCACAGCAAAGGCTCCACACATCCCAGGCAGAGCTGGTTGTCTCTTTTCATATTCCTAGCCCCACTGAAGAATGCCAGCTATCAGCCCAGGCAGCATCTTAACAAAGCAAATCACTGGTTGCTATCAACTCCACAATGTTGGTATTTATAAAGGAGGATTTTTTTTAGCTTTTTGTCTCTAACCTGGAATGATATAGGGCCCAATTGCCAGTGAGCCCCCTAGGCAGTCCCAGTTTTTTGTGTGTGTGCCCATGTTGACATAAAAGTGCATCTGAATTTTACTTGGAGTTAAATCACTGTGAGTGCTCCTGGCTGAATACAGTGGGACCGCAATATTGTACTGTGAAAACAAGAGCTTGAAAATTACTTCTGCAAAATTGAACTCTCTCTATGTATATGTATATGTGTGTATGTATATGTATATATATATATGTATATGATAGCTGCATACACAATGATGACTGAGCAGAGAAAGTAAGTCATTTGCATTTTGAGGCAGGTTTTGCTTCTATTGCTGTTATTAATTCACAGTGTTCAAATCTCTATGACCCAGTTTCCTCATCTGTAAAATGAGGATAATTATATTTATGAATAAAACACTAGGAGCTCTTTGGATGAAAGGGAATTCATGATTGGGAGGAAGCAATTTTATGACAAACTACAAAAACTGCATTCGCTGGGCACCCAGGCACTTGTTTTTACTGGAGCCAGACTATTTCACTGGATACAAAATACTGATATACACTCTAAAGCTCTACTGAAATGCAAATGGAAGTCACTGTGTAGAACGATAGATTTTAAGATACGTTGACATGGCTGGTTGCTTGTAGAATTCTTACCAGCCCAGTCCCAACTGGAAATCTCATAATGTTCCACTATTGGTTGAAAAATTGTTTCTGAACTGTGTCACTTTGCTTTCTGACTGTCTGGTCACAATTGGTGATGTTGAACCAGATGTTTGTCCTTCCTGCTGCTTCTCCCCAAGGCAGAGGCTACCATATTTTAATAGAAAGTTACTGTGACCAAGGTTCTGGGGTTCCAGGATTCCCTACAGTCTTCTCACTGTGTCTACAATATCCAAGCCCTTTGTTGCATGAGTTTTCCATCCCAGGAATAAACAACCCCAAACAGTGGTTTAAAACAACATGAATTTATTATGGTTTCTGAAGGTCAGGAGTAGGCACAGCTTAGCCGGTTTCTTTCCTCGGAGATTCAGCAGGTGGAAATCAAGGTATCAGCCAGCAGGAAAATCTCTCTCTTCAAGTTTGTATAACACAACCCAATCGAAGAACTGACTGCTTCATCATATTCACAGGCCTTAGCCACAGCCAAGGGGAAGAGATCAGAGGTTCTGCGCACCAGGGGGTAGAACTCTTGGAATTCTTCCTGTCATGCTTGTCACTCCTGGTGTCTCCTGTGTGCACCTGCTGTGTATCCTCTTCTGCCAGGTCCAGGGTCTGAACATATTTTAAAGCAGAGATGATTTTGGCCTGGATTTTGAAGGAAGGATAGGAGTTAAAGTTAAAAAGGGAAATGAATGGTCATTCAGACACAGGGAGTGAGATGACTTGGTGGAGGTTTAATAACCGTAATTCCTGCCATGCTTGGGTCTATGTCTTCTGCTGGGGACACAGAAAGTGGTTATCAGACCCTTCATTTTTTATATATCATGTATGTGGGACTAGTCACTCTTGAAGTCCTAATTCTTACAATGTAGATCGAAAGGACGAATGAAGGAAAAAAGTAAAACAGCTTTCCTCCACTACTCAGGCACAATAAGAATAAACATGTATTTAGAGCTGCAATCTTTTCTTTACACTTTACCAAAGATGCAATAGGCTTGAAGAAAAGCAGATTCTTGAGTCCCATGCCTAAAAATACTGATTGAACAGGACAGATATAATTAGCCAGGAATCTACATTTAAACTAACCTCAGGTATATTTCTCATACCGATGTCCAAGGGCATCTCTCCCTCAAGGTAGAGGCTACAGGCTTTTCATACAAAGCTGCTGTGAGCTGGGCGCAGTGGCTCATGCCTGTAATCCCAACACTCTGAGAGGCCAAGGTGAGCAGATCACAAAGTCAGGAGTTCAAGATCAACCTGGTCACCATGGCGAAACCCCGTCTTTACCAGGCATGGTGGTAGGAGCCTATAATCCCAGCTTCTCAGGAGGCTGAGGTAGGAGAATCGCTTAAACCTGGAAGGCGGAGGTTGCAGTAAGCCAAGATAGTGCCATTGCACATCAGCCTGGGCAACAGATGGAGACTCCATCTCAAAAAATAAAAAAAGCTTTTGTGACCAGGTTTCTGGGGCTTCCAGGAATTCCTACAGTCTTCTTACTGTATCTTCAGTATTCATCGGCTTTGTTGTATTAGTTTTCTGGGATTGTGTAACAAATTACTGCAAACAGTGGCTTAAAACAAACAAATTCGTGATTGTATGGTTTCTGTGTGTGAGAAGTCTGGACATTGCGTTCTTTGCTTTTTCCAAGGGCAATCCTTTGAGATACACTGGTTTAATGTTTTCCAAGTCCTTCACAGAAATGTCACTTTCCCTAGAAGTGACATGATGTTCATTTTACAGATGAGTCAACTGAGGCTTAGAAAATGATCTTCCAAAACACTAAATCAATACATGATAAGAGTTGGGGACAAATTCAGATTTTCTCTTTCAGGCCCCAACATCTTTTTTGGCTTTCCTGTCTCTGAAGGCATAATTTATCATAATTTATACATGTGAATATTGACTTAATCTGCTTCCGACTGGCATTTGGCTTTTCTTTGTTTGTTACTTCATCTCCTTAATATTTATGCACCCTGGACCAAAAGGTCTGCCGTTGCTTCGATGGCTATCCGAAGCCCTGCGGAATTCACATTAGCACTTCCATAACAGTCATAAAGGCTCTGCAAACTGCTCGGAGTTTAAATATGGAAGTGGAAACCCTAATCACAATTTAATATAACTAAATATGTACATACTTTATGGTCAATCATCCAGACCATTTACAGGGTCCCTTGGCTTTGAAATTACTAGATCTCAAATGGTGCTGTAGATGAGCTTTGCTTGACATGACATATATTGAAATAGACTGTGGAGTGATCACTTAGGGATGAAAACCTCACTACAGTCTTAGTGAACCAAAGCTAAGAGGCAAATTATTCAATTACAGTAAATTTACAGTAGCTTAATATTTGATAAAAGTGGTTCTTCCATCATCAGAGCATCTTATTGAAAACCCTTGAGCAGCAAAATAGCGCCGGAAACTCTTAAGATGTTTTAACCACTTATTAAGAAAATTCATCTAGCTTGATCTTTTATGAGCACTTTGCCTTAAATATACTTTTTCTTTTGTAATTGTCAGGTACTTTGCACATGCACCACTGGCCTTGAAATTAACCCACTAATTGTTCTACTGTGAGCAGGGGCGGGAGGACACTCACTGCAGAAAAGGCTGCTTGGGGTTGCAAGCACTGCCTTGGGAAAGGGAGACTTTGTCTGTACTTTGGACTTGCAGGTGAGGCTTCAGTCCTGAGTACTTGCCCTTCTAAGATGTGCCTCGCAAGGGGACAAACGGCTTTATGAAAAGGCAAGATGCACGTCACAGGTCATGTTCAATGAGAAGCCAGTTGTCTGCCCCAAAAAAGTACAAAGCAGGACTTCTCATATTTTAATGCAGAGATGAATCAATCAGGGAATTTGGTTAAAATGCAGCTTCTAATTCAGCCTAGAGTCTGCATTTTTAACAAGCTGAAGTGTGAGGATGCCCCTGCCGCTGCTCTGCAGAAGCCTCTGAGAGTTGCAAGGAGATGAGGACGCTCCTGGCCCCACCTGCCTTGGGTACACTTATAAAAACGGAGTCTCAGTTGTAGCACCTGACCTGCAGGAAAACCGAACAAAGCAGATGCAGCGTTGGTGGGGTTTGAACCCAAACTCTATAGGTTCCTAGTTGTGTATAGCTTGGGATGAGCTGTTTAACCCATCTGAGAAAACCTGAGGAAGGACGCTGAGTCCCATCTGTCCTAACTGTGGCATGCTAGATTGAGGGGCACTTAAGGAAGTTCATCTGGCCGTCTAGCCTCCTCGGATAGGTGCATTCAAATAACAGTGCCACTCTGCGGCTTGCTATGGAGTCGCCATCACGTAAGTAAACATTCTCTCTGCCCAAACTTCATCCTTGCAAAGCCACACGGGCTATTTTTCTAACTTCTAGAACGTGAGTTCAACTTCTTAATCTGGGTTTGGTTAAACTTCCCTACTGCTCAGGCACTTGTCTTCACATATAAAAGAGGCGAAGAGAGGGGGTGGAAATGCTAATTAGGCCCTGTCACAATTCCAGCTACTGTTGTGAGAACTCACAGTATGCAAATCAGATTAAACCGACCCTAAGCTTCTCAGGGCTATAAGGGCAGAGGCGGGGGACTGGATTGACAATTGCAGGGTGAAAAGGTAAAAGCTGGTCCTCAGCCTCCTCCCAGGATTCCCGTTTTTTTTTTTTTCATTTGCTCTGCAGTGTCTCTGAAGCCCCCAAGCTGAGAGATACCCAGGAGGAAAAGTCGAACCAGACGAGATGTGTGTGCAGGGTGTGTTAAATAAAACACAGCCTGCTCCCCAATGTCGCAGCTGTATTCAGAGTAAAAGTGAGCTAATGGCTCACACACACACGCACACACACACACGCACACACGCACACACAATCACTATTCAGCTCAGCATAAATGTCACAGCATCAAATACCAAATACTGAGAATTATTAACGTAAGTGGCCTTCTATAATAAAGCTCATTATTAATAGGCCTATTAGCTCAGCATTCATTTGAACTGACAGCAACTTCTTTCTACGGCAGCTGTTTGCTCCCTTTTTACATCCAAGACCCCTTCTGACATCTCAATGTATATTAAGAGGCAGAGAATGGGGTGGGGGAAGGCAGGGTGGCATAATAAAAGGAATGCAGATTATTATAAAAGGGGGAAGAGAGATGGGGAGTCACTATTTATCAAGCATGCATTATAAAATAATGGCACGCATTACTGGGCATAGATCACATGCAAGCATGTTACATGTATTATTTTATCTCACTCCCAGAAAATACAGGACACTGGTTAAAATTAAATTACAGATAAATCACATTAGAAAATACAGGCATGTTCCAAATATTGTCCCAATTGCATATTATTTATGGAAAATTTAAATTTAACTGGGCGTCCTGTATCCTTAGCTGCTAAATATAGAGCAAATCCTGTTATTATCCAAATTTTACAAGTAAGGGTACTGAGGCTTAAAGAGTGCAGCCCAAGGTCAGCCTGCACACTGGGTAAGAATTGCTGACCTGGAACCTGGTTCACTTCAGAATGCATTCTGTCACCAGGATTCCTACATGTGCATCAGTTCTGATGCACACAGCTCAATACAAGCTTTCTCTCATTTATTTTCCCAGAGGCGCATGTAGTTGTCTTTATTGTACCCATTTTCCAGATGGAATTGAGATTCTGAGCTGTCAAGTATCAGGAGAGTCATCTCGGTAATTTATCCAGCATTTGCTGAGCAGGTACTCAGCACCAGGTGCTCTGCTGGACGCTGGGGCCATAAATCACATATGGAGGCTCAGTCCCCAGATATTATGCATACAGTACATGGAACAAGGCAAGTGCACCACTCGGGTAAGTGAGGTCTCTGATGAGACGAGGTTACCTATTATGACTTCCCAAAATAGTTAAGCAGTTATGTCAGTTTCTCTTTTGCAAAAGCTTTCACCTAGTGAAGACCTTTTGAGGGGCAGACAGTGCAGATTAATTTTTAAAAAACAGTCCTAAAGAAAACCCTAGATTCCTCAAGGACCTAGAAATAGAAATTCCATTTGACCCAGCAATCCCATTACTAGGTATATATCCAAAGGACTATAAATCATTCTACTATAAGGACACATGCACACGAATGTTCATTGCAGCACTGTTTACAATAGCAAAGACCTGGAATCAACCCAAATGCCCATCGATGATAGAATGGACTGGAAAAATGTGGCACATATACACCATGGAATATTATGCAGCAATCAAAAATGATGAGTTCGTGTCCTTTGTAGGGACATGGATGAATCTGGAGAACATCATTCTCAGCAAATTGACTCAAGAACTGAAAAGTCAATATATACTCACTCATAGGCGGGTGATGAACAATGAGAACACATGGACACAGGGATGGGAGTACCACAAACTGAGGTCTATTGGGGGAAATAGAGGAGGGACAGCGGGGCAGGGGGGAGCGGGGGAGGGATG
Source organism: Leontopithecus rosalia (assembly GCA_028533165.1). Taxonomy (NCBI): domain Eukaryota; kingdom Metazoa; phylum Chordata; class Mammalia; order Primates; family Cebidae; genus Leontopithecus; species Leontopithecus rosalia. Next base: position 116,799,672 of record CM052655.1, read on the forward strand.
GCATGGGGAGAAATGCCAAATATGGGAGAAGGGGCAGAAGGCAACAAAACACACTCCCACGTGTGTACCTATGCAACGATCTTGCATGTTCTGCACATGTACCCCCAAACCTAAAATGCAATAAAAAAATAAAAAAGAAAAATAAAAAAGAAAACCCTAGATTTCTATATGCAAAAACGGTGTTTTATTTTTAGCTTAAAAGTATTGTAAAACTTCCAGGGGAATGAATCATTAGGTAAAAAACTGGAGAAGTTTAATAAATGAAAATCTGCAGAGACCAGTTTAATATCACACAGAAAATGACATGAAGAGATGGTCACCTTTCATTCATCCATCTCAGCTCAGGATCAAGTGATGGAGAACAGATTATTTGACATTTATTAAATGAATGTGTGTTAAACACCTAGTATGTGCCAAGCATCACAATGGAAAAGTACACACCTGCTCTAAGGGAATACACAGCTGTTGGATACCCTCTTTAACCCTCATTTTACCCATCGATAAAATGGAAATTTTGATAATGCTTGCATCGCAGGGCAATTGTGAATGTGAAATGAATTAATATACTTAAGCTCCTAAAATAGGATCTGGCACATACTAAATGTTCAGTAAACTTGAGCTCTCGTTATTTTTTGTTGGGGGCTGATAGAGTCACATAGAGCAATGCTAACAATGGGTACTGACATTACAGTGTGATAAGGGGTTGTTTGGGGCAAACACATGGTGATGTGGGCCCAATAAAATCAATCCCCAACAAAGCCCTAGAGATAAATGAAGGCTTCATAGACTACAAGATGAGTCTTTCCACAGAAGACAGGAGGAAAGTGCTTCCCAGCTTAAAATAAGTTAACATTTATCAATGTGTTGATGTAGGCACTATTTGCACATACAGATAAAGAAACAGGCTGTAGCTAGCAGATCTGGGATAAGGACCACTTGGTGTGGTTCTTGTTCCTGGTATATCTCTCTGGACTAAAATGGCAAGTGATCTGGGGCGGTTGGTGCCCAGTGAGAGTGGAAGGAACATGGAGGCTGAATGTGTGGAAGAGGCCACACCAGGGGCAGCTTCAAAACTCATGGAAGCTGCTGAGAGAGAGAGACAGAAACAGAGAGAAAATGGAGGTATAGTTTTCAAGTTGTCTTGTTTGCGTAGCTATGAACTCCAAAGTAGTTTTGGCAAATGCATCTAAATTACATATATAAAAGCTTTTTGTTTTTCAACAAAGAGATCCTTCCTGAAGAAGGCTAAAGTGCTCCTTGCAGCCCAAAGTTGATCACTCCTTGTAACTGAAACCTCTCAAGATAGTATAACACGGCTTTCCACTTGCATGATTCCTTTAATGAGCTGTTGAAAGACATACAGGAAATGGACTGTGCTTAGTCAATCCCAGTACTGTGTTTGCATGTAACCGATGGTTGGTAATTTAACAAATGAAACGGATGGATGGATAGAAGGATGGATGGATGGATGGATGGATGGATGGATGGATGGATGGATAAATTAGTGGGTGAATAAATGAATGGATGAGTGGGTGGATGAATTAGTGTATGGATAGATGAATAGATGGATGAATGGATGAGTGGTTGGTGGGTGGATGGATAGATGGATGGATGGAAACATTCATAGACAGTAACGTGAATTATTAGGCAGACAGAAAAGTCAAAAGATCAGTGGATGGGATGCTAGTTTGATGGATAATAATTGATGATTGAGTGAACCTAAGGATTAAAACTTACTGTTTCTGGAGTCTTCATCTTCTCAGTGGATATCTTTGGTGAAAAACAAAGCTATTACATATGTAATTTAGAGGTAGAAAGTAGTGAACTTCAGCAACTTAATAAAAGTATATGACTTCCAGAATGTCAATCACTTTTAGAAGATAAAGAAATCATTTAGAAGTGTGTCTTCTTTTGAACAATAAACCTACAAATATTGTGTTGACAAAAATTAGATGTATTTTCCAAAACTTCGGAGTTTATAGGTACACAAACAAGACAACTTGTTACAAGCATGAAATGAGTGAACAAATGGCCAATGCTTAGTAGAAATTTGTTGATGGCTAAATATCAATAAATTTATGTCCAATGCTTAGTAGAAACTTGTTGATGGCTAGATATCAATAAATTTAGGACTGGAGCTATAATATCTAAGATCTTCACCAGGTTAATGAACGCTAGTTGCTATGACAGGTAAGTCTCGAAATCTCGGTGGCCTACCACCACTGTATTTTGTCTGTTTTCACACTGCTATGAAGAACTTCCTGAGACTGTGTAATTTATAAATAAAAGATGTTTAATGTACAGATAGTTCTGCAGGTCTGTGGAGGCCTTAGGAAACTTACAAGCAGGGTGGAAGGGAAGGCAGTCATGTCTTCCATGGCAGCAGGTAAGAGACAGCAAAGGAGAAACTTCCAGACACTTATAAAGCCACCAGTTCTCTTCAGGACTCACTACTGTCATGAGAACAGAATAGGAGAAATCACCCCCATGATCCAATCACCTCCCTCCATTGACACATGGGAATTACAGGTCCCTCCCTTGACACATAGGGATTACAATTTGAGATGAGATTTGTGTGGGGATGCAGAGCCAAACCACATCAACTGCAAAGGTTTTTCTTCTTACTCACATTGCAAGTTCAACACCAATTATGGGAGATTGTGAATGCATGGATAGTTCCACACAGTCACTCAGGTATCCAGGCTGGTAAGTTCACCATTGTACAGCTAATTCATATTAAACATAGGGCTGTGTGGTCACTGAGGTAATGGAAGATAAAAAGTGGTGAAAGCAGCCTTAGCCTGACAGAGTTTACGTCACCTCCTCTCCAGTAAATTGAGCAGAACTTGGCACATGGTTGGTGTCATGTCCACATTCACTCTAACGCTGTTTGTCTTACCACCCTCTGTTCTGCCACGGGAGATGACTGCCCACATACAGGGTCAGCAGGGAGTGCCTGAGAGTACAGACCTCTGAGAGCAGCCCTCAGCCAACAGTGAAAGATGAAGCAGCAGATAATCACCCCAGTCTCCTTATTCCTCTATCAGGGTGATTCTGAGGCTCTTTGTATACTAATTTCTCGAGTTCCAGTGCAGTAAGCTCCAGTTGACACAGTGGAAGTCAACTTGATACCATACTCGTTCTTGCCCTCACTCTTTTCGCCTCTCCTGTATAATCACCAGGGATCTTTTCAGGACACGACAAGCCTATCAATCCTTGTCTTGGGGTCTCCATCTGGGGAAACCCATACCATAAAATCATCCAACCCTAAATGAGTTGCATAGGAATTGAAGAGGAGCACATGGAGCATTTGGAATCCACTGGCTTTGCCACACCCAGCCTGTCCAGTGAAATAACACCACCCAAACTCATAGCACAAGGAGAGGTTTCTGCCTGTTCCCAAGATATTCCTAAGTACCCAGAAATGGAGAAAAATTGGAGAACTCTTGGTCCCCATGAATTGATTCTTAGTGTTGTATGTCTGAGCCAGCCACATAATGAGGCTTTGCAATCACATCCGCCCTCCTTACACTGACGCTAAGCTTTGATTAATGAAGCGATGCCCATTGTATGAGTTGGAGAAAGGACTTGGGCCTAGTCACTTCCACTCAATTGCACATAGTTAGTGTGATACTTGATATAACATTCCAACAATTCCCTATTCAGAGTCCAGTCTTTTTTTTTTTCTTTTTCTTGTCTCTTCATATGACAACGAAGTCGAAAGTTATTCATCTTGGTATTAGGCCCTTAATTCCTGTCTATGCATAAAAGAGCAGGAACAGCTACCCCGCTCAGGGACTTAAGCTGTTACTTAACCTTGAATCTTTTCGGCTCTTGATTTAAAGCCTTTCAAACCCTTTTTAAGAGAAAAAAGACATTTATCATTCTAACATTAATATCTTCGCAGTCTTTTCTCCCCTGAAGGATGAGGCATAGAATATGTGTATGGGCCAGATTAACCAAAAAATAACTATGCATCATTCATTCATCCATTTATTTATTGCTCATATTTATTGAGCATCTACCATGGGCTGGATATTGTGATGGCTCATGGTGGTTCTCTTATCCATGAGAATTGTGCAGCTTTGTAAACACAGTACAAAATGCACACATATAGCAGATACGAAATAAGGCGGGATAAGTTACCTAAAAAGAATATAGTTCAGAGTTTGGAGGAAGGAAACATGGCTGCTCATTGGGTATGCAAGTATGTATGGAATCCAACAGGTATTTATTTATTCATTCATTCATTTAAGATGATGTTGATCATCTGCCATGTGCTGGGAATCTGCTAGCTCTAGGGAAAGTGTGGATGAATACAAGTGACCCAGTTACTGCTTTCCTGTGATGTCTACAGTTTACTGGAAGGGAAGGTAGGTACTATTTGAAAATGTTAAGATGGATGAGTTGTTAGAGGTATGAGGAGATAAAAAGTTTTTAGACCAAGGGAACAATACAAGCATAAAGCCACAAAGTAGATATGGGCAAAATAGTGAAAACAAAAAAGTCCATTCCATTGGGTACAAAGGACTGGGATTATGCACGAAAGGATATCAGGCTGAAATCAGGGCTCTTGGTCAGATCTGGGAGGAACTGGCTGCCCATCCAAAGAGAATCTGAGATCGTTTCAGCAAAAAAGGCATGTGATTGACTGATCCAGCAGAGAAAGACGGGTGAGCCATTAATGCAGAGAGGAAGCAGTTCCAACAGCAGAAGTGAAAGCACCAGGACCTGAACTAGGGCAGTGGCAGAGTGATGAGTCACATGGGAAGGACGTGAGACGTATGATGGCAGCAGGGCCTGTGAGAATTGTGACTGCCAGGATGCAGCTGTTTAGAGAAAGATGGGACAGAGGTTGGGTGCTTACCATCCTCATCCTGGGCACAAAGATGGACATTTTTTCCAGCATCCCCGAGAGATGAGTGTGGCCATGTGACTGAGTCCTCGTCGATACAAGAGGAGCAGAAGTTTCCGGCAACACTTCCTTGCCCAGCCCATAAAAAAGACTTTCAAGTGCCAGGAGCATGGGGAGAACAGGCACAGAGAGGAGAGTGGATCCAGTCAGAAGGGGACAGCACTCCTGGGCACCCGCCAAGGGCAAGGGTCAGCAGACGTGTTCTGTAAAGGACTAGAAAGTACACTTTCTAGGCTTTGAGGCCATATGGGATTTCTATTGCAGCTACTCACCTCTGCCATGGTAGCGCAAAAGCAGTGGTAGACAAAGTGTGAATGAGTGGTGTGCCACTTCTCTCTTCCAAATTAAACTTTCTTTGGGAAAACAGGTGACAGGCTGGATGAGGCACAGGAGTTTCAGGGTGGTCAACTCCTGGCCTCCAGCAAACAGCCACCACCTGCTGACATCCCTGGACTGTGAGAAACCAGGGCATGAGGTCCACTTCTGTTTGTTAAACTCCTGAGCCTAGGGGTAGTCTGCTGTGATTGCTAATTTTGACTTATATAAGAGGAGATTTTAAAAGGCCATGAGACTGTCCTACACTCCTCAGTGAAAAAGTGACACCCATGGGATTTAAGATAAGAAATTCCATCACAAGCTTTAAACAATCCCTTGAAAGTGAGTGTGACTGGGAATGTACTGGGGCAGAGAACTAATATGCCTAGAAAATCCTGGACGACACAGTCTACGAATACCGAAGGACCCAGAATTTCGTTGCTTAAAAGTGCAGCGAATTGATGGCGAAGGGCCCCTTTTCATGGCACGGTAGGATAATTGGAGTTTAGACACTTTCGTTTACTGATGGAAAATTTTGCTGTCTGCATTCCAGAATTCAAAAGAAAGAAGGGAGGAAAGAAGCCTTGGATGTGAGCCAGATGGAGGAGAACTGAAGAAGTCTGTCAGCAAGCCCTCAGGTAACAATATCATAATTTAAAAATCTTTCTAACAATGGGGGAGTAATTAACGATGCAGCTTCCCCTTTTCCTGTTTCCATTTCGGCCAGGCAGAATTCTCCGTGTGTGTGTCTCTCACACACATGCGGGTGCACACGTGGAATAGTCAGGGGCAGGAGAAGGGAGGAGCATACAGCAATAAGTTTTAAAAAGTGGATTTATTCATTTGAAAGTCATCATTAAACAAGGGCCACATATTTGCCTCTGTTGCGACTTGCAGGTTCCTTGAGGTGTTTTAATCAGTCTGCAGACTCTAAGACAAGTTGATAGACCACCCTGAGCAATCCACAGTGGCATTCTTGCAGGATGGATTTAAAAGCCTTTCTGATTTATTTGGGTTTGAAAGGAGAGAAGACAAAAGTATCATTCTGGCTGGCAACCACGTTGACTTCTTTTAGAGAGACTTCTCCTCATGCCTTAGTGACAGGGAGATTTCAAGTCCCCCCAGATGCCCAGTGGCAAACATTCCATTACAAGGCCATTCAAGACAGTTTTCTTTCACTGAATTTCTGTCTGAGGTATTCAAAGATCTATAATTCATACATTCGCACATTTATATGGTGGATCTAAAATGATTTTAGAATTAATCTGGCAAATATATGTGAGTGTGGTAAGAGCAAGAGACTGATTCTCAGGTCACTTGAGCCAAAATGCAGTTGTATGGCCAGACAGCTGTGTGACCACTGACCTATCACCACCATTTCCTGAGCCTCAGCTTCTTTTTTTCTTTTTTTTTTGAGACAGAGTCTCATTCTGTCACCCAGGTTGGAGTGCAATGGCATGATCTCAGCTCACTGCAACCTCTGCCTCCCAGGTTCAAGCGATTCTCTTGCCTCAGCCTCCTGAGTATCTGGGATTACAGGCTTGTGCCACTGCGCCCAGCTAATTTTTGTATTTTTAGTAGAGACGGAGTTTCAACATCTTGGACAGGCTGGTCTCGAACTCCTGACCTTGTGATCCACCTGCCTCGGCCTCCCAAAGTGCTGGGATTACAGGCATGAGCCACTGTGCCCAGCCAAGCCTCAGCTTTTTTTTGCTGCAGAGGTAGGCATTGCAGATTGGCTCAGATTTCTGTTTTTCAGAAAGTGTTCCAAAGGATGTTAGTAGCAATATTGTGGAAAAAGGGTTCGATGATTAATTATATCAGGAGTTGTGTCCAGTACTACCAAAAAATGCCAGAAGTGACAGTAGGTTAAACAAGATAGAAGTTCTTTTTTTTTTTTTTTTTCAAATGAAAGAAGTAGTAATCAGGCATGGTGACTCACGCCTGTAATCCCAACACTTCGGGAGGCCAAGGCAGGAGGATTTCTTAAAGCCAAAGTTTTATACTGGTCTTGTCAACATAGTGAGACCCCATCTCTACAACGAAAAAAAAATTAAAACAATTAGCTAACTGTGGTGGCATGTACCTGTAGTCCTAGCTACTGAGGAGGCTGAGGTGGGAGGATTGCTTGAGTCCAGGAGTTTGAAGCTACAGTAAGCAATAATTGTGCCACTTCTCTCCAGCCTGAGCAACAGAGTAAGACCCTGATATGGTTTGGCTCCAAGTCCCCACCCAAATCTCATCTTGTAGCCCCACAATTCCCACACGTTGTGAAGGACCTGTTGGGAGATGATTGAATCGTGAGGGTGGGTCTTTCTCATGCTGCTCTCATGTTAATGAATGGGTCTCATGAGATCTGATGGTTTTTTAAAAAAGGAGTTCCCCTGAACAAGCTCTTATTTTTCTTGCCTGCTGCCCTCCATGTAAGACATGGCTTGCTCCTTCCACCATGATTGTGAGGCCTCTGAAGCCACTTGGAACTGTGAATTCAATGAAACCTCTTTCTTTTGTAAACTGCCCCATCTCAGGTATGTCTTTATCAGCAGCATGAACATAGACTAATGCAGACCCCATCTCTAAACACAGAGATACATGAGTAGAGAGGTTAGCAGTCTTGGGCTGCCATACCAATGAACCCAGATCCTGTCTTTCATCTCCCCATTCTTAGCAATGACTTTTTTCTAAAAAATACTTTGTACTTCAAGATGGTTGCTAGAGCTCCAGCCATCACATCCACATTCCTAGGAGCAAAACTTCCAAGAAGCATAAAGCATGGTGGACAGGAAGAAACTTCTAGATAAAAAGCTCTTTTAAAATGTCTTTTCTGGTGCCCCATAGGATACTTTTGTTTTAATCTCATGGATCAGAATGTAGTCGTATAACCATATCCAGCTGCTAAAGGTAATGGAAAATGTAACATTTTGGCCAGAAGTATTGCCAATGTGAACAAAATCAGAGTTCTATTACCAAGAACTCTGAAGAGAATGCTTACTTACTGGTAACCAGTAATTCCTACAAAACTGGCCAAAGAAGACCGTAACATACTGGGTTACAGTTGAGTAGATTTCCTTACTGTATTTTTCAGAGCTTTTTAAGTGCAAATACGCATTGTGACATTTCCAGTATGGGTTGTGTGTCTTTTAATTGTTCGATTATAGACTCCCATTATTTCGGAGCATCATGTGAAATTCACAGTGTGAGAAGTAATTGCAAAGGCAGCTGCATGCAAAGATTTCAAGTTTTCTTTGTTATTGATGGGTACTATATTATCTAAATCAAGGTCCCCTCTTCCTCACCAGATCCCCCAAGGGAAATCCAGATTTTCTCTATTCTTTCCCTCCTGACAGCCCTCTGGGTACTCCTGATAGTCCCAGGAATGGCTCCAAAGTGCCCTGTGGGCACTGCCCTCCCTGGACTGAAGGGGACACACGAGGACCTCCTCTTTGTCATTGTCATATGTAGTCACGCGTGGATGGATACTCACCGGGATGAGATCATGATGACGTCAGGCAGCAAAGTCTTGATTAGATTCACATCAAGTTAGGATGTATTTGGAAGAGACCAGAATGAAGTGTTCCATTTTAAGAAAAGCCCTTTATGCAGAAAAATGTAGTGATGACGTCATCATGATTTAAAGGGGCGATTGTGAATTAAAAGCATGACAAGTAAAAGCAAAAATTACTCTTCTACGTGTTGCCTTCATGCAAGGCCCTGCATTGGTTCCATTAGCAACACGATGACCTTTGATGATGTCGACATACAATCCTAAGTTTCAAAGCTTTTCAAGGACATCACTGATGCATGCATATGCATTTACTGAGTCCTTACAACATGTGAAGCCCTTTGTGTTTGTCCTTTAAAAACTCATGGGTCAAGCAGCAGAGAAGAATCCTAAATCATTAAGTCAGAAAAGAGTTCTCGAGGTCTTCATAGCGCTGCAGGTGGCTGATGGAGAGAGAAACTCTAGCATAAAACATGCACGCAAGTAAGCCACAGCTATGGCATTTCCTTGACCTTGAGCAAATTATTTCACAGCTCTGCCTTAGTTTCCTCATCTGCAAAATAGAATAAATAAGAGATTTTATCTCATAGGATAGAATTAGCTATTAAACAAAAGAATGCACCTAGCATTTTACCTGACGTGAACATCCAGCAATGACACTGTTGTTGTTAATGTTATTCATTCTTATAATTTTTATGGCAATATGGCAATGGGGATACACAAAGGAGAGAAGGATGGCTCAATCTTGGAGAAGGGGGACTGAGTTACCACTTTACATGGATAAAACTTTAAATGAGGTCAAGAGTTTGAAACCAGCCTGACCAACGTGGTAAAACCCTGTCTCTACTAAAAATGCAAAAATTAGCCTGGTGTGGTGGCATGTGGCTATAAACCCTACTACTCAGGAGGCTGAGGCAGGAGAATTGCTTGAACCTGGGAGGCAGAGGTTGCAGTAAGTGGAGATCACACTCCAGCCTGGGTGACAGAGTGAGACTCCATCTCAAAAAAAAAAAATGTCCCAGAAAATGAAGATATTTCAATAGTCATCTAGATCAGCCTGTCAAACAAAACATTAGACTTAGTTTATAGTCTGGTCCATGCGGTTTTCAAATCTGCTGTTTACAGTAAGCTCCAGCCAGTTCCAAGTTCCAACCAGCAGACATATTGCTTTAGCCATTCAATTTTGAGTGATTCTCTTTCACTTGATGACCTGCCCAATTTCTATGGGATATTTTTTACCTGGCATATTTTTGTGTTTACATGCCTGGCCCTCTTTTAGGGGAAGATGTTCCTAAGAAGAGAGACGGTGGTGACCTATAGAAGGAGTAAGGCCTGGGCCAAAAAATCCTCTATCAGGTCAGAAGCCAAGAAGGCAGAGAACGGGACTGATCATGTAAGGTGATAAGACCAGAGGAAGATATGCAGAACCAGCCTCCACCTGCATGGTGCTCACTCCACAGAGCCATTCACAGCTCATCAAGGCCATTCTCAACCACTGGGGCACTCTGGACAAGTGACTTCCTCCCTTCAGGCCCTCTAGTTTTGTCATGATGAAAGGAAGATGTGAATAATCCACATCACGACGGTCACTTTCCCAAGTCTGATTTCAATTGCACAGCTCCCTAGAGGCAAGGCAGAAAGATTTTGTCAGAGGAAAGAGTATGTCTTCATCCATCGACCCACATATGCTATCCAGAAGCTTCTGAGGTTCTTGGAATTTCTTGCAAAAAGTCCCACTATCGGAAGAATAATTCACAACACTACAGTTTCTTTTAATAAGCAGTTACATCATCTTTTTAGAGACTGCCACCCACAGCCTCACCACAGATGGGTTGTTCTTAAAAATGAAGTCGTTGGATGTCGAGGTCACCCAGGCAGCATGGGAGCCTTGGGTCCAGGCCTCCCACCTCACAGCCCCCTCACTTCTGCCCACAGAGCAAACCAGCAGGACAAGAGAAGCTTTTCGCTTTTCAAGGAGATGATTCCCTACTCCTCAGCTGCGTTTCTGTGTTCACTGCACTAGGTTTAGCAACGCCTGTTCACGAAGTGCAAAGAAAATTAAAGTGAGGTTTTTGTGATAAACCTGATAGTTTCCCTTTCCATTTTTAATGTTTCTTGAGGTTATTTAGCTGATTTGCCCCACGTCCTGTGCCTTGTTTTGTTCCAGTTCTATAATGAGAGTATTAATTGGTAACACTTTTCCGCGAGGTCTGGAAATGCTGATGGTAAAGAGGAGGCATCCAGAGTGAACATAAGCTGTAAAGTCTTCACTTACCAGAGCTATGGAAGATATGGAGTTGCACGTTGGAAAGCATTCTTTTCAAGGCAGCCTGTTCAAAGGTCTTGGAAGCAAATGTCGTCTGGGTGGCATCTTCATGTGCTGGAGTCACTACAGTGGCTGCAAAAGAGTCCCTGGCATTGGCTAAATTCCTAGCCCCACATTTGAGAGCCATGCAATTTATCCAGTTTGTCTTTAAGTATAATCTGCAATTTGAGGATTGTCATAATTTGTATGAGATTGCTGTGAGGATTAAATGACATAGTAGAAGCCAGTCATCATAAGGACCTCAAAACCATTTCTGTCTTTCTTCTTTTTCTCCTAATGGCACAAAGATTTTATTTATTAAGGTATTTTTCCAAAATGTAATTCTTTATTTGTTTGAAGCCTTGAAAACTTCTAGCAGTATGTGGACTGACTTTTCAAAAATTAACCGATCTATATCAAACACATGTTAAGTTTATAAAACCATACTAAGCACCATGGGAAACAAAGTTGGTCCCTTATTCTAAAGGCACTTGGTTGGAATGGCAAAGCAGAAATGCATGCATTATTGAGCAACTGTGGAAATCGGAAGCAAGGTATTAGGAGGGGTGCTCTTTGGTCACTTGGGAGTGATGGGTCAACAGCAGAATGAGTGGTATGTCTGTGAGCTCCTCCGGGCTTTCACTTCCTTGTTTATCTCTGCAGCCCCCAGGCTTATAGTCTGTGATACACAGTGAGACATCAGCAAATGTGTCTTTGGTGGATGGATGAGTAGGTGGATAGATGAATGAATGATTGAATGAATGAATGAAGTTCAGTTTGTTTTCTTTTTGTGACCAGCAGCAGACTCACAGATTCTGGGTCAGCAATAGGAATGAGGCAGAGTAGAGATATTATAGTTGTCTCTACTCCAAGATATCTGGGGTCATAACTGGAACACCTGAGTTAGGGCTGGCTCAAGGGCTGGAGCTGCCTAGAGGCTCATTCATTCACATGTCCAGTGCTTGAGACTGTCTGTAGGCTTTCAACAATGGGAACACCTACGCATTCCTCCCAGTGGCCTGAGCTTTCTCACAACATGGAGGTTCTAAGGATGACATCTCAAGGAAGAGGGTCAGGCAAGGGCTGCATGACCTTTACTCACCTAGCTTCAGAGGCCACACAGTGTCTCTTCCACCTGTCGGTTAAGGCAGCAATCACAAAACTTCCCACGTTCAAGGGGAAGAACACAGAAACTCTGCCACTGGATGGAAAGAGACGAAGCTTTGGAAGAGCCCACAGAATTAGAAATATTGTGACCATTTAAAAAAAAATCCTCCACAAATATGACAAATGTGAATGAATGCTTCTGAGTTCAGATTCACTCAAGTTGGTGCTGAGGTGGGGTAACTGGAACATATTTTTGGGGAGATTTAGAGCAGGGAAGCCTGGAGAAGAGAGTTGGATGAAGGTGTTGGAAAAGTACTAGCACTTCAAACATCAGGAGTGAAGGGCTCCTTGGTTACTTATGATGTAAAGGAAGGACATGAAGGAGCACATGGCCAAAGAAGCATCACTGGTTTGACTGGAGAAGTGGAATCCTGCGAGAGAAATACGGAGAAAGAGAAGCCTGGGGGAAGCCTCATTGCTGGTGGCCATAGGCCTTGGGTGTTCAGTCCAAAGCTCACCCTCCCCACTTCCCACTTCCTACATCCATGCCTTGGAGATGGTGAGGAGGCACATGGACCCTGTTTCAGGCCAACATATAGTGACTCAGCAAAACACACCAGAGAGAATGGGAGAAAAGGAATCAGGGTTGATTCTTATGATTCGGGAGGATGAGGGAGAACCTATGGGAAAGAAAATTACTCCACTGCTTTTATTTGAAACAATATTGAAATTGTCTTTCCTGAAGGAAATAGAAAAGAAAAATATATATATATATCTATATATATATATCTATATATATATATCTATATATATATATCTATATATATATATCTATATATATATATAGATATATATATATATCCATTTTCTTGAACGTTGAAGGCCAACACGAGATAGAAAGCATTCTCTGAGAAGAACACGTGAGGTCACTGTGTTCCCCTGGTTCTGTTCTCAAAGCAGGCTGACATGGGAGGAACTTTTTATTTTTCCCTCCGATGTTAATTGAATGTGCAGATAGAGAGGTACTAAAGAGATGACATTAAAATGAAATGCGTCCCCCAGGCCCCTACTTCATCTGCGCTCTCACCCACTGCCCTCAAGCCTGGCAGAATAACTTTTTCTGGCCAAGAAAGCCATCTTCAGTTATTATTTCTCTTTGTCTCTTCTCATATCTCCTAATGGAAACTTTCCAGTAGCTGCTGGCTAGAAAATTAGCCATATGAACTCTGATTCTCTCTCTTTCTCATGTTCTTTCTTTCTATGTCTCTCTTCTCCTCAGATTAGTGAGAAAATTCAGCATTGAATCTCTTTCAAACCCTTCTCTCTGCGCAGCCTGTTAACACATGGAAAGGGCTAAGATTAAACCTTAATTTAACTCTGTCTCTCACCCAGACGTCACCAGACTCCTGGCCCAGTTTAACTTTCAATCATTTTCAAAAAAGCCTGGAGAAGTGTGGCTCCACACTGCCTGTGTCTCCTCCGTGACCTTCTTCGCCTGGTCAGACGCCTCGTGATGAAATCCAAGATGGCATTAGGGAGGAGAAGGAGGGTGAGAAGAGATGAATATTTATTGAGTTCTGGCATATGCCAGGCACTTTAAATGCATTATCTCCTTGGATGGAACAGCCCCAAGGAATAAATATGTGTTTCTCTATTTCTTTTTAAGGAGAGAAACTGAGGCTCATAGAGTATATCTCTCTTGTCCAAGTTCACACCAAGAAGAGTAAGGGTAGGGTCATCATTTTCTAGCACTGATGCCACTGTTCCAACCGTCCATGAGGCTGGATTGGCCACAAGAATGCTCAGTGACCGACACAAACCCAAGGATCAGAAGCCCTCACAGGGACTCTTCCAGTATTTGCTGCTATCCTCCATTTCCAGATAGAAAACTGAAGCTCAAAGAAATTTAATCACTTTTTCATCCTTCACACATTTAGAAAGTAGAGGAGTTGAGATGGGAACTAGGCATTGCTATAGCTCAAAGCTCATGCTGTTCAAACTGGAATTATAATTTTGAATATTTGTACCACAGCTAACCCCCTAAAACCAACTTATTTCACTTTATGTCTCCTGGAATACCCAATATTTTTTTCCGTTCAAAATCAAATTAATGGAAAGATGAGAACCAAAATGCTTTCTAAAAAGCAGTATGATGGAATACAGACAGTTATGTTTTTTTGTTTTGAATAATTATGAATAGTAATATTAACTCTAACAGAATCAGGCAAGTAGACATGAATGGGAGCCTAGACCAGCAATGCCCCTGGAATGATGGATCCATTTCTTAGGGGAAAAGATGTGATACCCAAGAGGTGGGGAGGCAGGTAGCAGGTCAAGCAAGAGGCTGCAATCCACCATTGATGAACTCCAGAGCATCCAAGGGCTCAAACTCAGGGTAGTGCTTATGTCATTCACAAATGCAGGAGAGGAGGTAAGAATTCAACTTTAATCAAGCTCATCATGTCAGCAAGCCAACAGATACTCCCCAAGTTATATGAATGAAGGTGTGTTTATCACAGTGTTGTTCAATTGTAATAGCGAGATATATACATATATGTATATATATAAAATTTGTGTGTGTGTTATGAATTTTTCATTCAAGAATCGTTTAATGAATAGATACACTCCTTCCCCCAAAAAAACTATTACACAGCCATTATAAAACGTTGCAAAAATTTGCTGACAAAGAATGACCTTCAGCTCTACTCCCTTTACTTCCCAAAATGAAAGGGTGAAAAATTGTCCTCTCTCTGGATAAATTTACCCATATAAAAATATGTACAACAAACCAGGAGGAAATAGTGCCAAAATATTCATAGCAGACGACTCTACACACAAAAAATGAGGATTTGTTTCTTGTCATTTATGCTTTGTTTTTATTTTTTCATGACAAGTGTCTATTTTTTATAAAATAAGAATATATTGCAAGGTGAGATACCAGGGCCAAGAGTCTGGGGCAGAGCTGGCCATGAGCCAAGGCCAGGGACTCCAGCTATGTGTTGTTGGTAAATTTCAACACACAGGGGCTGTCCAGAATGAGAGCCAGGAGGGAGACACTAACACAGGATGGATGCCCTCTCTGTTTCAGGCACATGACTTATTATCTCACTCCATCTTCTCAATGCCTTGCTTAAGCACATATACTTATCCCCACTGTTTAGATATGAACTTGGAAGTTAATAAAACACATCCAGACTCAGCCAGCTCAAATAATAACAGTAAGTAACATTTATTGAACACTCTTGTGCCACAACAAATGCTAAGGTCTTTCCACACATGCAACAGTTTAGTCCTTGCTACAGACCCATCTGGTAGGTGCCATGCTTTCTTCAATGCTACAAATGGGGAGCATGAGGTGCACTTGACTCAACATCCCACAGGTCATAACCCTGGAGTCAGTGTTGGGCAGTGGACTCCAGAGAGCACCATAAATGACTTTAGGACACAGCCAGTAAAGTCTGTAGCCTACAAGATCAACATTCCAACTCAGAGTGAAGCCAAAAGATGTTCCTCCTTCCAGTATCGTTCCTCTGGTTGTACAAATGTCAAAAAATGAAACAGCTGCAAACCAATGAATGATCCTTATATTTCATTACAGCTCAATCACCAATGTATTCATACCCAAGTTCATCCTGTCTAGGATTCTATTTAATTTTCTACATGTTGGAGAGAGGGTATGATTTGAAAACTTTGAAGTCCCTTCCAAGTCCAACCTTATTAGGAAACACATCTCTGCTTTGGAGTCTTTGCTGGCTTCCTTTAACCTTCATGTCTTAGAATCCTTAATGAAAAATGTGTGTGTGTGTATGTATACACACACATAAATACATGTGTACATGTAAAAATATACATGTATATATATACACACACATTAATATACATACACACATAAATATACAAACAGTGTATGTGTATACACACATAAATATACATACACACATACATAAATATACATTTATAAAAATACATATATTTATCCCCATTGTATAAATATATATTTACATATATGTATGTATGTTAAGAATCTTCCATTCAAGAATCATTGAATAAATACACTCCTCTCCAAAGAACTATTATTATATTATTATAAAATGTTACAAAAATTTGGTGAGAAAAAAATGACTTCCAGTCTGCCATGTGTCACCGCTTCATTGGTTTGTTCAGTATATGTATTTATTTACATATATAATATACATATATCAATAGATGTATATTATAAATGCATATATACATATGTAAATAAATATATGTATATAGGTATATTTAAAACTATTTTTACTTTAAAATGATTTTAAAATCATAAGAAATTGAAAGAAATTCATGCAGAGAGTTCTGATGTACCCTTCACCCAGCTTCCCCCAAAGATAGACAGGAAATTGACATTGGTAGTTTTAACTAAGTACTACCATTAACTAAGCCACAAAGCTTATTTGAACTTTCCTCATTTGCTTGCAATCATCTGTCCAGTTTCCTTTGCCCTCACAGAGGCCATGCACATGGAGGAGCCCACTAAGTTGTCCTTCCCATTACCAGCTCACTCCTCACCTTTTGCTCCTCAGCAATTTTATCTTCTGACGAGTCTTTAAGACATCATATTGTTTTATTGTGTTCTGCTCTTGATTCCAAATATCCTTTGTCAAATCACTGCCAGCAAATGTCTCTGATCCCAGGCTTCCGCCTTGGTGTTGCCTCGCCTGCCTCTCTTCTCCCATGTCCCTACTGCCGCCATATGTCACTGCCTCATTGCAACGGCTTGCTCAAAGGCCAGCCCCCTTTGGAAATATGTCTACCTTGGGCTGGGATTCATCTTTACTTTCTGGAGATTTCTTTATTTATTTATTTATTTATTTTGAGACGGAGTTTCGCTCTTGTTACCCAGGCTGGAGTGCAATGGCGCGATCTCGGCTCACTGCAACCTCCGCCTCCTGGGTTCAGGCAATTCTCCTGCCTCAGCCTCCCGAATAGCTGGGATTACAGGCACACGCCACCATGCCCAGCTAATTTTTTGTATTTTTAGTAGAGATAGGGTTTCATTATGTTGACCAGGATGGTCTCGATCTCTTGACCTCCTGATCCACCCACCTTGGCCTCCCAAAGTGCTGGGATTATAGGCTTGAGCCACCACGCCCGGCCACTTTCTGGAGATTTCTATGCCAGCACCATGCCTAAGACACGTGCTCGAGGGAGGAATGAAGAAATGCAATCTGCGAGCTTTCGAGCTACTCTCTTTGTATTCTGAAGTATCTCCTAAAAGAGAACCTCCTCCACCTTAGAAAGCTTCCTACTGAAGGATAATTAATTTGGAAAAAATATATATGTAGGATGCAGTACAAAAACGAAAGAAGGATGTATATACATATATACTCAAACTATCATCCCACTTAAGGTGCTATAGAACCGTTTTACCATTTAAGAGAAAAGCAAAACCATTGTGCATATAATTGAATTTAAATGGTGAAAATAATATTCATTCCACTATGCATTAGAGATAGTATTTTTAAATTATTCCTAATTTAAACACATTCTCTCCAGTCCTCATTTTTTCTCCTTTTTGCTCCTGCTCTCAGGCACAAATTAATGTTAAGTTGGGCTGAATAATGAACGAAAACAGTCAGTGTCGTTAATGACAAAGTGTAATATTGAGCTGATGAGCCCTCTTGTTTGCAAAGCTTTCTCTCGCTCTCTCTTTCCCCCCCCAAACATTCCTTAGCAAGAATCACTGGGAAAATAATTTATATTCAACTGAGTATCTAATTGAAAGATTATGAACCCGTGGAAATGTAGGCTAGCAGGACTGATATCCTAAGGAAAAAATAAATAAATAAAACAATCCTCCCTTTGGATAAACACACTTACTGGTGTATGGCAGTATCTTATGTGGAAGAGGAGCTTCCATTTTAGAGCTTATGCAAGTCCCACAGAGATAAGCTCTCAGCTTATGAGTCTCCATCATTGCGTTTGGGAAGAGTTTACTTGAGCAGAGGTTAATTTCACCCTATTACAGTTGCTGAAGTGCAGCGTGCCTTGACATCAATTTCCTGTCAGACACATGTTCTTTGAGATGTGAGATTCATATATATGAACATCGACTTGGAGAAGGCCATCTGTTTTCTCAGGGTGAGGTGATCTTCAGGGAGTAGGTCAGGTGGGGCAGGTGTAGGGTCTGTATCCCATCAGTACCACTTTCTAGCGTTATTTCACTATCTACCCAGGTAGACAGCATTACTTCCTGCCACCTTGGACTTTTATCGATAACACTGAAATATCTCTAAAGTATTTCAAATTATTTCAATTAACAAAGGACCATTCAGAAATTATAGAATCTCAATAATTAAAGGATAACTATGCTATTTTTTTCCAGTTATTTATTTAACAAGGCCGAAACCAAATGCCAGTGAACTAAACAATTAAGATAGGGCAGATTGGAGGTTGGACCCCAGAGACAGAGAGATCAATATTCCACAAGGTCCTAGTTCTTCAGGAACTTAAAAGTCATTCATATGAGAGAAGCAGGTAAAGCAGGTACACTATGTCCTTCCATGTGAGAAGTCCTCACACAGATTGCAAGAAGAAAAGCCTGCAGATGAGGCAAATAAGCAACATGGATGAGTGGGCCCTTATCACTGAGGAGGGCAGGCTTCTTAGAAGAAACATCACTAAGCTTTGAAATTCACAGCATGGTCTTCAGGCATGTACCAGCCAATGTTTAACCCTGGTGTTCAGAAAATGCTTGTACACATATGGGTGTGGGGTAGGGTGGTGGCTCAGTGGATGGGTGCATGGGCTGCAGTATGTCCTGGCATGTGAGCATGCTGAGCCCCAGATGCTGGTGTACAGACCTAGCATGCCTTCAGAGGAAGGCAACAGGGATGTCTGAGTGATTATTTGCTTACATAGGATGGAGATGATTTCTGATTTACCAAATACTAGAAGTGGGGTATAAAGGTAAAGGTACAATTCTCCTTCTCCCAGAGGGTGGATAACCCCATGCAGACATGGGCAGCCATGCAGCTTAAAGGCAACAAAAAACAGGCGTCTAGAAGCGACTCATGTGTTCTCACATGTCAGGGCTCACATACAGTGTGTACTGGTTCCTAAGTCCCCAAGCATGGCATGGGTGGTTTTATAGCTGCTTCGGCTGAAAGAACAAACTGGCTTTCTCTCATCTTTATCTTTTCCTTTCCAAGTTTAACATACTTCATATATGTATCCTGGTGACAGCACGAATGCCTAAGTTTGGGGTAGTAAGAGAGGGCTCCCTGGAGGTGGTGGTAATGTTTGCGCAGGCTTTAGAGAAGTAAACATAACTTCTATTGATCAGTTTATTCAACCAATCTTTACTGAATCTGCAGCACAGAGGTGGAAGTGAACATTCTAGACAAGTGGATCAATAAATTCAAGAGTACCAAGATCATTACTGTAACAGTAATCAGAAAAACAACTAAAATAGCAACACCTAGAATAGAATAACCAACATTAACTGAGTATCACTATATTCCAGGCAAAAAGTATTCAGATACAGTGAGTGCATCTCTATTATCACTGGAGGCTTGGGTACTGGGGTGGGAGGGAGAAAGAGGAGGAAGTCAGAGAATGCTGGTTCAGGGCCTATGTGATTGCAACTTGATGGCATGTCCTGGATTCTAGGTCCCTTTGTAAAGCATCTTAAAAATTATGCAAAGAAATTCAGGTTTTGCCCAGGTGGCCTGCTTGTACAGTTTAAACAAATGCATGATATGGGGAGAAAGAGTTCATTTGCTGATTTCCTAGAGAGAAAACCAGACAGAGCCGATACCTACTGATTCTCCCCCAGGTGAATGGAGCTGCAGGCTATGGGAGTATTGGAGAGGCACTCTTGTGTGGACAGCACAACTGGGATACAGTTTCACGTTCCCCAGGTCCCTTTGAGTCTCTGTCCACCTGATGTCACCAGCCAAAAGGTCAACAGGCAGTCCTTCCCACATTCAGGAGACCCAAGCTCCAGTGTCCCCACATCCACTTTTGTTCCTTCTGTTCCCCTCATCCTAGCCACCCCCATCCTCACCTGGACAACTTCACCACCTACAGACTGACCTTTGGGTTTTCCTCTTGCCTTGTTGCAAGACACTCTCTGCTCAGCAGCCTGAAGGTTGTTGAGGAAGTGCAAAGTGTTTACATCCTTCTTCTATTTAGACTCCTCCCATGGGAATTCCATCATACTTTGAATTCAGTTCAAACCCCTTGAACTGCTTGCCAGGTCTTTTGGAAGCTGACCCTTGGGGATTCCTCTCTTGCCCTCTTTTTGTATCTGTCACCTCCCCCTGTTGCTAAATAGGCTCCAGCCCCACTGACTTTCTACTTGATTCCTGAGTGCTCTAACTTCACACCACTATAGTGCATTAGCCCTATGGGCACTTCCACCCAAGTGCCTTTTTTGCCATTGTCATAAAGGGTTCCAATTGCATTTCCATCTCCACCCAAGTGCCAACTCCTCGGAGAGGTCACCCAAGCTGTCCACTTCCAGCAGCCATCAGTTGCTGTCCACAGCACCACCCATTTTCATTCTCTGCATAGAATATTCACTGTTGTCTTTCTCTTTATTTTCCTTTTTTTTGTTTTGTTTTGTTTTTTGAGATGGAGTTTCGCTCTTGTTACCCAGGCTGGAGTGCAATGGCGCAATCTCGGCTCACCGCAACCTCCACCTCCTGGGTTCAGGCAATTCTCCTGCCTCAGCCTCCTGAGTAGCTGGGACTACAGGCACGCACCACCATGCCCAGCTAATTTTTTGTATTTTTAGTAGAGACGGGGTTTCACCATGCTGGCCAGGATGGTCTCGATCTCTTGACCTCGTGATCTACCCGCCTCGGCCTCCCAAAGTGCTGGGATTACAGGCTTGAGCCACTGCGCCCAGCCTATTTTCCATTTTTTAATTGTCTGTTTCCCCAGCAAACTCCTTGGGGTCAGAGGCTTTGCTTTACCTTAAGGGGCACCTCCAGAACAGTGCCAGGCACAGCATGGGGTGCTCAGAAAACATACACAGAAAACATACACAGAATCTTGCATATTAATTCTTTGGATGGGAGGACATCTGGTACAGTGTGGATTTGTGCTTTGGCCAAAATCTCATGTTGAGTCATAATCTCCAGCGTTGCAGGAGGGTCCCGGTAGGAGGTGGTTGATCATGGGGGTGGATTTCCTCCTCCTTGATGTTCTCATGATACTGAATGAGTTCTCATAAGCTCTGGTTGTTTAGGAATGTGTAACCCCTCCCCCTTTGCCCTCTTCTTCTTGCACTGGCCATATGAGACATGGCTGCTTCCTCTTCACCTTCCGCCATTATTGGAAATGTCCTGAGGCCTCCCAGCCATGCTTCCTGTACAGCCTGTGGAACTGTGAGCCAATTAAACCTCTTTTCTTTATAAATTATGCAGCCTTGAGTAGTTCTTTATAGCAATTTTAGAACAGCCTAATATGACATCTACCATGGGATAGTTTGACCAAAGATCATATGAAGAACTTTTAGGTGTCTGTGCAACAACAATAAAAATTCAAACGAACTGACATATATTGAATTTCTATATCACACTCTGCTAAACACTTGAGAAGTTCCAGTTCCGTTAAACACATCACAAACTACTCAATGTAGTACATACTATGCCAATTCCTAATTTGGGGATGAGGAAACAAAGATGTGGAGACTTTAAGTATTTTGGCATAAAAACTGGTGGAGTAATGCTTGATCAAGTATCTGAGTGCATGGCCCAGACAAGTGGACACGTAAAATTAACCATCAAACCTAGTTATGCCCACCTACTTAACTTCTTTAAATCGGCTCCCAAAAAGCTGCTTGTGGCTGAAAAATGTTACAAAATGGTATTGAATTGACACATACCCATAAATGACCACCCATCTGAAACAGGTGTTTAATCCAACCAGATAATTCTTCTACATTTTCTAAGTAAATTTATTCTTCCAACTCTAGACGTGATGATTTCACAGCTTCTCTTTCCTCAGGCAAACAGTGTACTGATGACCTCACCTTACATCAAAAATAGAGTTAGTTGGAGAGTTTATATCTGATTGCATCTATCTTTGATGCAATCAGGTATAAAGTCCCCAGCTGAATTTTCGCAGTGATCCTGGCTGGTGTCTTTATGTACAAACCTTGACTTCCACCCTACTGATGAAATAAGCACCGCAACTCATCCCAAAGACAAACTCCCCTAATTTCAATCTCTACCCCATATGTTCTTGCTTTCTCAAGAACTGTAGGCCTCAAGCTTTTCTCATTTTACTCAGTACCATCAATTTATCCTTCTCTTCTAGATCATTCTCATAAGCCTACAAATTTGCTGCAAAATTATCCATCCAAAATTAAATTTCCCATGCCCTGATATCCTCTTCAACTGCTATGCCATTTTCCGGTTCATAACAACACCTTCCTCTCTACACCCAAGAATTTTTCACAATTTGACTGCAATTGTCCCTATTCCCTATGTTTTCCTTAGTGGACCATTTGCTTGTCATCTCTGTGGAGAGGTCATCAGACCCTGTCCAAACTAAAGCAACCCCCCTTCCATTGCTGTCATGATACTATATTTTTCTTCTTCACAGAAATTAGTAGTAGTAGCAGTATGTTTGTATCTACTTAGTTTTTTATTTATGCACGTTTTTATCTGTCTCAGCCCAGGAGAATGTAAGTGAATTGAGAGCAGGTCCTCAAGCTGCATACACAACCCCTCACTGCCTGCCACTAACCTATATATTGCCTGGTTCATCGCCACTATTTCTAAACAAATTGCAACCCACATGAATTGTTACCAAGAAGAGAAACAGTGCTGTAGGGGCAACCAAGTCTGCAGAAATGTAGTTTTCACTAAAAACAGCACTTAACAATTTACATAATAAAGCAGGATATTTAACTTCTGAGTCTAACGCACCTGCATTCTTAGATTTTCCCATGAATACCGAGGAGGGTGTTTGCTTAATAATCTTCCCTGTGTAGAGACTGCATCCAAGAAACAAAGCAACCTCCACCAAGGGCCAACTCCAGCCTCCAGCTCTTGGGAAAGGGGAGCTGCCTATAGCTTTTAAAAGAGAGCTTTATTATTTTTTCTTTTTCTCTGTTATTGCCCTCATTTTGGTTTTTGTTTCTTTTGCTATCTCACCCATCAAGATGACCAAAATATATATATATATTTTGCATCCTGGTTCCAGGCATGACACCCTAAAGCTCAGTGTTCCACATGTTTATGTTGTTTCCTCGGGATAAGTTTCCAGATGCAGGTCTGCAGGGTCCAAAGGTATGCATTTTTTTAAAGGTTTTGAAACACAGTGCCAAATTGCCCTCCAGAAAAGCAGAAACTGTTTATCTTCTCCCAAGCCGGGGATGTGGGGGCCTAGCACCCCACGGCCTTGCCTGTGCTCTGCATTATTTTTCTCAAGCTTTCCAATTTAACATCAGGGTGTCTCTTCCTCTTGCAGGGGAAGGGCAAAGTTAGCTGGTGCCAGCTCTCCCTTTCCACAGGTGTTGAGCCCCTTCCTGACACCTCAATCATGCCACCCACGTGTACTTGGTGGAAGGCAACACAAAGCACCTCTAAGCCTGCCTTTCCAGGGCTCTGAGTAGCTTGTAAAATTTGGCCTTTCCAATTTGGGCTCCCCTGCTCTCAGAATGAATAAGGTTGGGAGGCACGCTCTCCACCCCAGGATCCCTGATCCTCCACCCTCCCCACTTCTAATACCATATCCTCCCAGCAGCTTCCACAATAATGGACACATTTTCAGCTTTCTCAGGTCGGGCAACTTATCAAAGAGAACTCAGTGGGCTCACGCAGAGCTGCAAGTGAATCTTAGCAGCTTCCTGCACGAGTACATCATGCAGGGACTTGTGCTCCATTTTCATGGATTACGGACTCTGCCAGTCCCTGGGAAATGAAGTTACTATCCAACACATGCAGCTCTGCCGAGCTGTGGAAACTTTCTAAGGCAAGCAGATTTTCTTCTTTTATTTCTCTCCAAATTGTATTATCATTTTGGGAGGACGGAGATGGAATGCACAATTCATTGCCACCAGAATTTACAGGGCAAAGTAAATCTGCAACGTTGTCATTAGCTGTAAGATTTTTTTTAAAAAGGTGATGGAACCACATGCATCTAATTTAACCTACCTTGTTCCCATCAGGTGGCTAATCTCCACACTGTTCTCATGAGCACGATATTAATAATAATAGTAACAGCGTTCCCTGATGGAGCACAGTATGTGCCAGGACACACAGGGAGGCCTTTTATAAGCATTGTTTGGTATAATCCTCATGGTATTATTAAACATAAGCCATCTGCACTTTGCCAATGAAGAAACTGAGGTTTGCAAATACGAATCACAGGTTTTAAGTTTTCACGATTCGATGTGGAGTCCAAAGATCACTAGCCTGAGTGTCACTTACTGTGGGGTCTGTTGCAAATGTAGTCTCAGGCTCACCCCAAACCTGGAAAATTAGAGCCTGCACTTTAAAAAGATGCTTGGATGATTCATGAGCACATTACAGTTTGCAAAACAGTAATTGACATTGCATAGCTAATCAGGAGAGCATCTGGGATTTGAACCCTTGTCTGAAGGATGCCCAAAGCCCAGTTTTTTTTTCTATCATACAGTGCCATCTCTCATATAGTAGCAAAATGGAGAAAGAAATTTTCTAGCATCCATAAAGGAGCTATTATCATGTGACTACACCACCATTATCTTGCTGGGGTGTGTGTGTGCATGCGTGATTGTTTATTCTCTGTCCATCAGTGTGGGAAGATAGCCACAGATGCAGTAATATCTCTACTGTAATGGGGTATGAAAATAAAGGTGTTTTCATGAATAGAGAATGCCTGTCTGTCGCATGTTCATCTGTGACACTAAAGGATTATTTACCTATCATTAAGATACAAATGCTTTATCTGGTACTATTTTGCCTGTAGCAGAAATCGTATGAAACATGCAGACTATTATGCTGTCCATCCATTGAGCTGCGTTCCAATCCTATGTAATGTAATATAAACGATGAAAAATAAATCCAAGGCAATTTGTCAAGCAGCCTCCCCATTCTCACTCCCCTGCCCTTACCTGATTTTGCCAGAAGGAGCAAAATCCAGCAAGTCTTGAACAACACGGATCTTCTTTAACATCTCTTCCCAGCTCAGTGTGGAATTTGTAGGGCAAAGTTAGAGCAAGCACTTAGAAAGTTTTTATCATTCATTTTAAAAAGCATATTCTTCAAAATGGGCCCCTCACTGGCACCCCAGACAGTCTAGATCATACACCTCCCAGAGTCACTGCTTCCCTGCCTCCTAAACAAGTCTCCACCTCCGCCTGTCTTCTGCATGGTCACGCTTGGGTGTTGCAAAGTCTAACAGAGGTATTTGCACTGTAAATCCTGCCTACCCTTTTTGGCTGCCTGTTTTATTTATTTTCAACTTTCAGTACATTAGTGTTCACTTACAGAAACACCAGAAAGCAATCTCTCTTCTTTAATAATAAATAAACTCGCGAGGAAAGGTTGGTGCCTTGTTTTCCATATTGTCTAACAACAACAAAAAAGCAGGCAATATATTTCCTTTTATTGAACACTTATTAGCACCTTGGAAACTGTATATAAAGTGATGGGGCCCACAGCCAGCACTCTGATATTGGTGTTAGGAAACCCATTTTGCAGTTGAGAAAATGGATACTTAACATTTCACTGATCAAACAAAAGTGACATTCCTTGAATATGATTTTTTATATTTATATCAACAATCCCAAGGCAATTTGTATTCTTTTTCCCATGCAAAGAAGAAATGTTCCTTGTTGAAACTCAAACTATTTATTTACCAATGTACGTATTTATTTCTGTATTTATGTCAGTCTTACCATTTGGGCTGTTTTTATTCATTTATTTTTTGAGACAGGGTCTCACTCTGTCACCTAGCCTGGAGTACAGTGGTACATGCCTGAAGTCCCAGCTACTCAGGTGGCTGAGGCATGAGAATCACTTGAACCCGGGTGGCGGAAGTTGCAGTGAGCTGAGATGGTGCCACTGCACTCTGCCTGGGTAACAAAGCAAGACTCTGTCTCTCTGTCTTTCTCTCTCTCTCTCTCTCTCTCTCTCTCTCTCTCTCTCTCTCTCTCTCTCACATACACACACACACACACACACACACATACATGTATGTATGTTTATCCACATGTGTGTATATGTGTTTATATAGTGTTGTTGGCTATTGGGGAATTTTAAGCAAGCAGAAATGATAAAAAGCACTTGAGAATACGAACTCTAGCAGAAAGCACGTGGAGAGCAGAGTTTGTATGCTAGACTCTTGGAATATGAAGCACCAGGCTTTATCCCAGGGAGACAGACAACAAGGGGGTGGGCTCTGGCTGCTCCACACTGCGGCCACTATGAAGAGGGGAAATATGCTTTGTGGATCAGAATTCCTGAGAATCCTAGTGTGATGCTTAATACTGAGTATCCACTTGGTTGGATTCAAGGATACAAACTACTGATCCTAGGTGTGTCTGTGAGGGTGTGGCTAAAAGAGATTAACATTTGAGTCAGTGGGCTGGGAAAGGCAGATCCATTCTTAATCTGGTGTGCCCAATCTGCCAGTGAATATAAAGCAGGCAGAAAAAGGTGAGAAGAAGAGACAGGCCTGGCCTCCCAGCCAACATCTTTCTCCGGTGCTGGATCCTTCCTGCCCTCGATCAACGGACTCCAAGTTCTTTAGTTTTGGGATTCTGACTGGCTCTCCTTGCTCTTCAGCTTGCAAACAGCCTATTGTGGGACCCTGCGATTCTGTAAGTTCATACCTAACAAACTCCCCTTTACCTATATATATATATATCTCCTCTTAGTTTTGTGTCTCTTAGAGAACCCTGACTACTACATCTAGCTTTATCGATGTTAGAGAAAATTGGGTTCCAGGAAAGAGTAAAAACCAGACTTGATTGTGGTTTTGACTCATTTCTATGGTGTAAACTCCTACTGTAGCTGATTTCAGGCCACCGATGGGACATCACCTGACATGGATATGTAAAGAGACGGTTGTAGTGAGTGGATCCCAGGAGTGGGTGTGCCCTGGGCAGCCTCTGGCTCCCCACCAGGTTGGAGCATTTTCAGTCACTCTACTGGGTAGCATCTTGTGTTAGAGTTCTCCAGGAAGCAGATACAAAAAATACGTCGGAACCGCAGGAGATTTATCAAGAGGAATGCCAGGAAGGATGAAGGGAAGAAGGAGAAATAGGAGGGAGATCTGTGGGTCTGATACCTGTGAGAGGAGAGAGAGAAAGGAGGAGGGTAGATTAGGAAGTGCCTCGGACTTCAGAGCAGTTCTGAGAAAGGCATGGATTCCCTCTTAGGGACATTCTGCTACAGGCAGAAAAAGGCCTGACTCTGTCTCCCTAGTTGAATCTCTAGTTATTAGCTGGAAGCAACTCAGGGAGTGATGGTTTTGTTGTGAGCCCCATGGAAGATTCTGGATGTTGAAGGCATGGCCACTGGCGGCTGTTGGCTAAATACAACCCTCACAGAAGGTTCTATGTTGGAAGGAGATCCCTGTAGCCCAGATCTGAAGCTGTGCTACTTCAGCTGGTAACACTTCTGAAACCAGAAAGGATCAAATACAAAGGCAGCCTGGTGTGGGAGGCCACAGACTCCCTGTACCAGAATCTAAAAATGCAGACTTCTGAGACCTTTTGACCTGTGGAATCAGAGAGTTTTGGAAAAGCTATAATTTTTAATAAGCTTCCTAGGTAATATTTTTTTTCTCATCATAGGCAATTTTTTTTCCTCATCAAAGCATAGTAGAACAAATCCTGGCTTTGCAGTCAGATCTTGTGACGTAATCTTGGAAGAAAAAAAGATACTCCAATTTCCTAACTGCAATTTCTTTATCTACAAAGTGGACATAATAATAAAGTGATTATTTGGATTTTAGTTTTTATTCTAATCTTTCTATTTCTGACAAGAAGTAGATGATAGGAATAATTATCTGTTAGTTGCTATCTGTGATAACGAATCTCATTATAATCTTCTATCTCTGGCCAGGCATGGTGGCTTAAGCCTGTAATCCCAGCACTTTGGGAGGCTGAGGTGGGCAGATCACCTGAGGTCAGGAGTTCAAGACCAGCCTCACCAATATGTAAAACTCCGTCTCTACAAAAAATACAAAGTTAGCTGGGGATGGTGGTTCATGTTTCTAATCCAAGCTACTTGGGAGGCTGAGGCAGGAGAATGAACCCAGGAGGTAGAGGTAGAGGTGAACCAAGATTGTGCCATTGCACTCCAGCCTGGACAACAAGAGTAAAACTCTATCTCAGAAAAATAAAATAAAATAAAATCTTCTATCTCCAGTTGCATTCAGGTCATCCAGAATTGTACAAGCTGCTAGGAGATAGGTTCTTGTTTCTCCTGATGGCTACTGGCCTGAGAAAAGTAGACCTGCACTAATAATTATATGGATGCAAGTTTTAGAAGGATTGTCCTATAAGATAACACAGATACAGTGGAAAGGACATATTCCTTGGAGCCAAATACAAGCAATTTTTTAAACTTTCTGAGTCTGACTTTTCCCCTCCATTACATTGTTATGCCACCTCTGAATTGTCTGTTTCCCTTTGAGGAATAAGAAGGAATCATGATATATTAACACACATGCAATCTTTTAATGTGCTCATCCCATTGCTTATATTCTGTGCTCAGGAAGTCATGCAGAATGCTGTTTTGCCTTCTACCAACATGTTCATTATAGGATTTTAAACATTATTGAAAACGAACAGACAACTCAGGAAAAATTCAGTTGTCTAATAATAAAATAATAATGATTAATGTACTCATAGTGCCAAGAACTATCTTCCATCCCAGAGACTGAGTGATTTAGTCTCAAGGGAGGAGGTACCCAGGCACTGAGGTTTTACAAAAATCACTCCCACCCTATTCCAATGTGCAACATCCCAAATGCAGTAGAATGTTTTGAAACCATGAAAACCATGTTATCGAGCATTTGTTAAAGCACGTAAGTGCTTATATTATTCAGCAAAAATAAAGAGAAACACTAATGATGTCAAAATACATGCACAGGTAGAAGAACAGAAGGAAATATAACACAAGGTGATCTATAGTCGTTTGTAAGTAGTAATACTTATTTCTTCTTACTTTTCTACATTTTGAAAACTTTCTCCTATGAGCACGTTTAACGTTATTTATGATTATAATAACATTTCCACAACCTCACCAACATCTGTTGTTTCTTGACTTTTTAACAATCACCATTCTGACTGGCATGAAATGGTATCTCATTGTGGTTTTTGGAAGACAGTGTGGTGATTTCTCAAAGATCTAGAACCAGAAATACCATTTAACCCAGCAATCCCATTACTGAGTATATACCCAAAGGAATATAAATTATTCTATTATAAAGATACAGGCATGCATAGGTTCATTGCAGCACTGTTCACAATAGCAAAGACATGAAATCAATCCAAATATTCATTAATGATAGACTGGATAAAGAAAATGTGGGTTCATATACATCATGGAATACTATGCAGCCATTAAAAAAACAAGATCATGTCCTTTGCAAGAAGATGAGTGGAGCTGGAAGCCATTATCCTCAGCAAACTAATGCAGGAACAGAAAACCAAACACCGAATGTTCTCACCTTTAAGTGGGAGCTGAACAAAGAGAACACATGGACCCAGGAAGGGGAAAAACACACAGTGGGGCCTGTTGTGGGATGTTGGGGGAGAGAGAGCATCAAGAAAAAGAGCTGATGCACGCTGGGCTTCATACCTAGATGATGGGTTGATGGGTGCAGCAAACCACCGTAGTGCATGTTTACCTATGTAACAAAACTTCACATCCTGCACATGTACCCCAGAATATAAAAATCAAAACAAATGAACAAGTGTGCATAGATAAGATAATCAACTATAGGTGGATAATCCCGCTCTCTACTAAAAAGTTCAAGTTCGCCCTTCCCCTTCAGGCCTCTGCCTTCCCCATTAGTAGTCATTCTCCCAAGTTCAACATCTTCTTCCTCGTAGAAACCATGACTTTTTTTTTTATTGAGCTTTAGGTTTTGGGGTACATGTGAAGAACATGCAAGATTGTTGCATAGGTACATACATGGCAATGTGGTCTGCTGCCTTCCTCCCCATCACCTAAATCTGGCATTTCTCCCCCTTGTTATCCCTCCTCACTCCCACCTCCAGCCTCTAGTACAGAATTTGGCATAAAGGTGGCACTCAGTGACTCTTTGTTAAATGAATAAGTAGGTGGATCCTGGCATTTAAAAGGTATTTAAACCGCATGCTCCGTTATTTCATAACTGAGACATAACAAACACTACAGCTCGTTCCTCAGGATGTGCGTTCATAGTGGCAGATCCTGATACAGTGAGGCTGCTTATCCATTCTATCGGTTGGAGTGTGATTTCTAATGTGTCTATAAAGAGTGGTTTTGAAATTTGATTGCGGTGCCGTCCCTTCACACTCACCCTTATCTTTGACCGCACTTTCCTCTTGGTGCTCAGCCTGGATTTTATGGCCCTTCCACACATAATAAAGCATCCAAACAACTTTTTCACGTCATCTTCAATGAATTCAGAAAATGCAACAGTTTGCACTCTCCTCTGTGCACAGTTTATGGCTTCTGCTCTCATTCTACAAGGCTAAAGCGAATCATGTGATAAATATCTGTCCTGCGGCCGTGAGTGTGATAAACTGTTTCCTTCCAAGCTCTTCTCGCCCCTTGTAACTTATGAAGCCAGAGAAAAGAGCATTCCAAGACATCTTTCTCTTTCCTTCTTAATTCTACCAAATTTTCCAACATCAAGATTTCTGCCGTCACCCCATCCCAACCTCCATTCTGGGGTCTTGGGTAGAGAATCAAACTTCCAATAAGAAATGCATGCCTTTTCACACAGAGCAATTGTAGAATATGGCCATATGCCATGATTAGTATTAGTTGGAAGGAAGGCAAGATAATTAGAGCAGGTAGAGCTGAATATATAATTAACACAAAAAGAAAAGGCATCTGTCCTGAAACGGTGCCACTTTAGATGTACCACTAAGAAAACTCAGAGCCCTTTCCCGATGTCAGTTTTCTGTTCTCTGGCGTAAGCATAGAGAAGCTTATAAAAGTTTTCACCTTCCGTTTTTAAATCATTCTTATAATCATGAATGTCATGAGGTGACCCACTTCGTTTATTCCTTTATTTAGCCAAGGTTTATCGGACACCTCTGAGGCAGGACCATAGTCAACACTAGGACAGTGTAACCCTTAAATTCAAATACTCGGAGGCTCAGAATTAGAACCTGTATTCTCAAGGGTCCTTCTGGCCTCTCCTCCAACCTCTGTCTTTTCATCAAGATAAGGACTTTCTGGGGCTGAAGGGACCCACTCATCCAGAACCCACTCCTCCTTCCCCATCACCCTTCCCCTACCCATGACCCCAGAATTCCTTGCTTAAATCTGGGAGACCACTTCTTCTGCCTGTGCCTGTGAGGGCCTCTTGTTACTGCATTCTGCAGGGCGATGGTGGCACCAATGGGAGAGGAGCAGCTGTCTCTACACACCAGGTGGCTGTAGACTTGCAGGCTGTCCTTACTGCAGGATGAGCTCCAGGGTGGGAGGGAACTGTGGAGAGGGCCCGGTTCTCCTTTCTTTCTCTTATACCTACATGGCAAACACTGGGATTGCCCTGACTGAGGAGTCCATGTCATTAAAACACTAAAACAATGGCCACCCTCCTAAGCATCTGTTCAATTAGGAAAAGTATAGAGCTGTTAAACAAATAGATTCAAACAGTGAATACGCCAGGCGAGGCGACTTGCACCTGTAATCCCAGCACTTTGGGAAGCTGAGGGGTGCTAATCACCTGAGGTCAGGAGTTGAAGACCAGCCTGGTTGACATGGTGAAATCCCATCTCTACTAAAAACACAAAAATTAGCTGGGTGTGGTGGCAGGTGCCTGTAATCCTACCTACTTGGGAGGCTGAAGCAGGAAAATAGCTTGAGCCCACGAGGCAGAAGTTGCAGAGAGCACTCCAGCCCGGGCAACAGAGCAACACTCCATCTCAAAAAAGTAAAACCACCACAACAACAAACAAATAGTGAATGCGATGCTGGCTAGTGACAGATGTCAAATATTTAATTTAGGTAAAATAAAGTAGTTGGACTCACTGTGCCGTCATTAATTTTTTCTTTATAGGCACACACATATACATCTCTTATTTTATAGCTTTTGTTCCCAGGAACGAGACAAACATGATTATTATTTCAAACACCAAAGATCTATAAATAATAAAATTAAACTAAGACTGAAGAGCATCACTCAGATATATTCACTGTTAGTACGATGTTGATTGTACCCTCTTCCAAATTTTTCAGTTTGCACAGTCTTCGAACACTTGTGACCACATTTGATACAATGCCTGATATGGTTTGGCTCTGAGTCCCCACCTGAATCTCATCTTCAATTACAGCTCCCATAATTCCCATGTGTTGTGGGAGGACCTGGTAGGAGACAACTGAATCATGGTGCAGTCTCCCCCATACTGTTCTCAGGGTAGAGAATAAGTCTCATGGGATGTGATGGTTTTATTAGGACTTTTTGCTTTCACCTGGCTTTCATTCTGTCTTGTCTGTTGCCATCTAAGATGTGTGTTTTGCCTTCTGCCATGATTGTGAGGCCTCCCAACCACGTGGAATTGTGAGTTCATTAAACCTCTTTTCTTTATAGATTACCCAGCCTCGGGTAGTATGTCTTTATCAGCAGTGTGAAGACAGACTAATACAACACACCTGCTAGGTAGAAATGATTAGATTCACTTTGCAGAAGTGGGTGGGGTGGGCTCCCTGCAGATAGGAGAGATCTTACATTCACACGTCGGTGCCTAAGGACACCGTGGCATGGGAAAGGGTTGTTTAGACAGGGACCTTGCCTTCATGATGGTGCCCTAAGTTTGTGAAGCTGGATGGAAATCTCTGCCCCACCTCGGGCTCCCTCTTGGGGAAGGCTCTGCTTCTGTAATTTCCCATGGGTGGCCTGGCTGCAGACTTTGTTTTACCCGCCTTCCTATTTTAGAATGCTGTTTCTCATCCTTGTCTACAGGGGCTTCAAAAGCCTTAGGAAATTGCCATTAATGGCCTTGTCCAAGCGTCTTCTTCTTTGCATAGTAAAAGGGAGAGAGTTGGATAAAATTTGCAAGAAGAAGAAGAAAGTACAGTGTAAAACAAGATGGGCCTGCAGAGGCGGAGAAGGCAGAGCTGTGTGCTGGGCGCTGTGTTGTGACTGCAGTATATATGAAAGGTAACATTTCAGTTATGTACGTGAAGCAGGAAAGGAGTTTCCAGGCGTGAACACCATGAAGAACGTTTCCTTCAGGGCCTCAGTGTCCCAGCTCTGGCAGCCTTATTGTAAGTAAGCATCAGTGTTAACCCGCTATATTATTAACGTGTTCCATTATCCTTAATTCCCAATGTAGCATTCATTCTGCAGATTACTTCCCTGAAAGAGAATAGCACCTTTCCACACGCCTCCAATATTTTACAGAATAAAATTAAGTCACTAAGTACTAGCTGCAAACCAGCATTTACAATTCTCAGTGCTGTGAATAGCCACCTGCCTGGAAGGTGGCTCAAACAGGAAAGACAATTGAATAAACGCTGATCAATGTGTATTTATATCTCTACTTATGTAACATTTTAATAGTTCAGAAATCAACTGTAGTTTTTCAAAAAGCACTCAAATTAAGGACTTATTTTGCATATGCTGTTATAGACAGGGAAGAACAGCTTTGTTTCTACACCGTCTTATCCTTTACCCTCCTACGGGTGGGTTCCCTGCAGACAGGAAGGGATCTTTAATTCTCACCCCAGAGTTTGAGAACAAGACAGGCAATCATTTTAAACACACACACACACACACACACACACACACACACACACACATACACACACACTATATACATATATGTGTTCCTGTACATTGAGACATATATATGGTTTTGTGGATGTATTTATATTTATATAGAAGAAAGAAAATGTATCTATGACACAAAGCTGTGTAATTTTGGGGGAGGCAAAAGCTATCTGCTTCTCTTCTGTCCAATGCGGCTTGAGAACCAAAAACATCCACCGCACACACAGTGGATCAAACCACCAAGGGCTGAAACTCTCTGTTCTCACTCAATCTATTCCTCACATTAATAGGAGGCCAAAGATTCTGGCCCCAGGCAAATGGCTTTATAAGTTTATTGTTCATTACAAGGACTTCCCAAAGCAACCATCAACTTCTTCAGTGTAAAAAATAATTGACAGTGTGCACCCTAACACCCTTTTAATCCCTTGTTCACTTTGCAAATCCTGTTCAGTCTGGATTGTTGCATTAGGATTCACTTCATCACAGTCAAGCTGTCCATTGGAAAACTTGCTTTAAACCAAATTTTCAATCTGGAATAATTTTCAGCCTTCTCTCCCGACCTCGCAGACACTGTCTCGGCTCTTTTGAAGTTCACCGTTACTTTAGTAGGCAATAAACAGCTTTTACTATCCACAGGTTGTGTTGCTGGTATTTGGAAAACAAATGGTAAGGTTGTATGAAAATAGAAGGTAGCAGTGGATGGGCACTGACTTTGCAAGCCTTAAATACACAGACGTGTCCTTATGGTACTTCTGGATGTATGATGAAAAAGGACTATAAATTGTTCTACTATAAGGACACATTCACACAAATGTTCATTGCAGCACTGTTTACAATAGCAAACACCTGGAACCAACCCAAATGCCCATCGATTATAGACTGGACTGGGAAAATGTGGCACATACACACCATGGAATATTATGCAGCCATCAAAAACGATGAATTCATGTCCTTTGTAGGGACATGGATGAACCTGGAGACCATCATTCTCAGCAAACTGACACAAGAACAGAAAATGAAATACCGCATGTTCTCACTCATAGGTGGGTGTCGAACAATGAAAACATGTGGACACAGAAAGGGGAGCACTACACACTGGGGTCTGTTGGGGGGAGTAGGGGAGGGACAGTGTGGGGTGGGGAGTTGGGGAGATATAGCATGGGCAGAAATGCCAGATATAGGTGATGGGAGGAAGGCAGCAAATCACACTGCCACGTGTGTACCTATGCAACAATCTTGCATTTTCTACACATGTACCCCAAAACCTAAAATGCAATAAAAATTTTTTTTAAAAAAAGAAAAAGAAAAAGGAATACAAGGGTAGTTCTGCATTTATTGCTTCTTTATTGAAATGCTGATGCAAGACATATACTTCTAGATATAAAATTAACATTCACCTAAAATATAAGTAAATTAACACAGATGGTTCACATTTTTTCTTATTTTAGTGAAATTACATTGTTACAAAGTAAAGATGAATATGTGCCCATTCCCAAAGACATTTCAGTATAGAAATTTGCTTCTTCCAGCTTTAGGTTCTTCACCTTTTGTTTATAATAAATTCTTAATTTTAGGATTTGGTTTTATAGATTGTATAAGTTACAGAGCTTTATGCTTTATTGTTTGTATGAATCTTTAAAAAAATAAAAATAAAAAGCCATAGATTAACACATGAGAGGAATGATGTCATTTGGTGACAATGATCATTTAAAAATAGTAGAATCATAGCTTTGGAAAGTGATAATTTATTTACTCATATATTCATTCAAATATTATGTTTTAAGCCACTACTGTGCATTAAATGCTTTTCTCAGAGCCTGGGAAGATGACTATAAGCTACACGTAGACCCTGCTCTAAAGTAGTGGATAAGAACCATGATCAAATGTGTATAAATCAGCCATCAACAAGGCAACAGGCATCAAGCTTCGAGAGAGTTGCAGTTCAAAAGCTACAGTGGTCAAGCCAGAGGACATCATTCTCAAGTCCTTTAAGGGGAAGAAGATGAGGAGACAAGAGCAAAGCATTGAATTGAGAAAGGCTTTCTGAAGGTGGCCTTTCATTTCATTTTTGAGGTCTGGGTGGGACTCAGTCATGAGGATGTGGATATAGGAGGATGTCCCAGGGGCAGAGACCCCACAAGAGCAAAGGCCACAGCCCAAGCTATCTATGGGGCATATGGAGGACCAGGTGAGGCTGGAAAGTGGTGTCCCTTTAGAGAGCTGTGACCCTCTAGTGTATAGAAGCTTGTCATCCCATTCGTTCACTTTAGCAATGTATTTTTGACACCTGCTACATGCCAGGTATGTTCTAAGTGTAGGGGTGAAAGTGGTGAAAGAGATAAAGATGATCCTTGCTCTCCCAGAGCTTACAGTCTGCTTAGGGGAAATCACCATCAAACAAACAAGTGTGTAAATAGTTAGAGTTCTGAAGGAAATGGACCCAGTGGCAGGCAATAGCAGAAGTTCGGGGAGATACAGAGTCCTTAGCAGCACTAAGGAGTCTAATGGAATGCTCTGAAGGGTAGAAATGCTCTCTGCACGGGGTGACACAACAGTCATAGCCACATGTAGCTACTGAGCACCTGAAATGTGGTCAGTGAGAATAAGGATTTGCATTTGTCATTTTGTTTCAACTAATTTGAATATCAGTAGCTGCGTGTCATTGATGACTACTGTATTTTCCTCCAGTTACACTTGCAGAGAGTAAATTTCAAGCCCAGGGATACCAGTTAGCCTTTTCAGTGCTGCCATACATCTCTAGCCAGGTCCCGACTATGTACTACACACAAATTTGAATGCCAAAAGCAAATGCCCTTGTGAGGTTGGCTGTGACAAGTGCAATGGGAAGGGCTGAAAGAAACTGCTGTCCTGTTTGGGGAATCCAGAGACTGCCATTGAGCACCCAAGGTGTGTACAATACAACTCTGTGGAAGGAAGAAGCAGAGGAAAGGAGAGATTGCAGACACACCTTGCAGCATTCACAGAATTTCACTGGGTGGAGTTAGCAGGTTAGGCATTTCAGAGGGTGACTACGTGAACAGAGACAAGAGGGTGCCTAAGGATGCTGAACTCTGAGAGTGGGGGACAATGCAAGAACTGTCCACAGGTTTATGCAGTGTTGCCACTTCTCATTCATGGACTCTTACAGCAGAGAGGGTAGCTTCAACAGACGTCTGCCAACCTTTCCAGGATCCTTACATTTGGCGTTGGCCTTGAAAATCCAGATAACAAAAATGGATCTTGACATTCTTGAGTCTCATAACAGGTTGCTGCCTTCTTATTTCCCTGACATCTACAGTGGAAAATTTTCCAGCTCTAGAAGGAAAGCAGGGGCTCTGGTAAAGAGTGCCAATTACAAAGGACCTATTGAGGATCAAGAGTTTTGTGCACTATATCATCTCTAGCCTGCCAGTGGCAACAAGAGGTAGGAGTTGATGTCAGAAGGTCTCAAACAGTATATAAGGCTTGTCTCTAAGTACTCAGCTGGTGAACTGGGGCCTGGCTTACATGAGCTATCTCTGCAGTTCCTTAGCTTTTGTAATTTCGGTGTTAAAATGACTACCATTTATAGATGAGGAAACTGAGATTTCAGGAGGGCCCTGGCCCAGAACTAAGTGTCAGGGTTGTAACTCCAATCTGGCTTTATCTGTCACCAGAGCCTGCTGCATCTTTGACCTTTCAGTCAGCTTCCTACAGTAATAGAGCCTTTGGAAGTACACCTTTTCTGAAGTCCCTGATTTTATAGAGGCAAATCTTGCTTGGGGTGGAAGCACACCTGTTCCAGACTTTGAGAAAGCAGGATGGAAGTCTCAGCTCTAGGGCAAACCCAGTACATGATGAGTATTGTAATAAGAGTAGTAATAACAATATATGCTACTATTATACCATCTATATCACAAATATGATTATATACTCTATTATAATAGATTATATTATATATATCATGCTTCCACATTTATAGTAATTTATAATAATAATAAAATGTAAGTACATTAGTATGTATAACATGATAAAATGATGTAAAATAATGCATTTATATAATACTAATTTAATATGTATACTATGACAGTTTATTATAGAGTTTTATAAAACTATATTATGTTCTCATATATGTAGACATGTTATGATATCATATTATATTGTATTAATACTATGCTATTTTCTGTCTTATCACATAATGACATATATAATATAATAAGAATGATTATCACCCACACTGATAGGTAAGCTCCCTAAAGCCCAGGAAGATTGTCTCGCTCACACAGCTCCGAAAAGTTAGGATTTGTGTCTGAACCAGACCCTCAGCTCTCAGTTCTAGGCCCTTCCAGTCAGCTGTGGGCTGAGCCCATCCTTCCCCTGCCGGAGGGTCCTGTGTCACTAAATGCAGGTACTCTGTCCAGCTCCCAGTGCTGCCTCTGACCAGCAAGTTGCTGACCTCTCTCACATCTTCAGGGGACATCACCCTGAAGCATCCTGGCTGTACGGAGGCCCCTCAGGCTCAGGCTACCTGTGAGGACAAGGGGCTTTTACCTGTCAAGAGACCTCAACATTCCCCTTCCAGGGCTGGGCGGTCCTGGAAGTCACCGAGGAAACAGACAAGATTTCAGAAAACAAAAATAGACTAAATCACAGTGAAGCAACCTGAGGGTTGGGATCAAGTTTCTGCACAAAGGATGATTAACTGAATACCACCACTGGAATGTGGGCTTGGCAAGAGGTGAAAGGCGCATGAATGGAGCTGTCTGCATACTTGGGAAGTGCTTTTAACTCTCATTTTCACTTAAAAAAATATTGTCTAACTTGCCAACTCTACTTGTTTCCCCCTCCCTTCTTCCTGGTAGACAGTGAGATATATGAAAAGAACAGGAGCTTTGGGGTCAGACCCTCACTTAGTGCCTTGTGAACTTGCAAAAGGAACTTTAGCTGCCTGAACTTAGGTTCCAGATTCACAAGCTCTGGGAGGAGCCATGAGACCTTTGCATATTTAGTAAATTCCAAGGTGAGGCTGGTGCTGTTGATCGGGGCCACACTTCGATTGCTGCCGGAATTGGAGACAGAGGTGATTTAACTCAAAGTTTTGTAGCAGATTAGGATCAGGAGAGCCCAGAAAAGGTAGATAAAGGTGTTTGAAACTTTTCATACTCTGGTTGTATTTGAATTATATATTCATGCCTTTGGCCATGTGACTTTCAAGACCACTCACTAAGGTGGTATTCCTCTGCCCTACTAATATCAACCTTGGACATACAACTTGCTTGGGCCAATGGCATTAGAAGGACCGTGAGCCAGCTTTGAGCCAAGGCTTCCTAAGGCATTGCCTGTTTTTGTTGACTCTTGGATTTCCGCCATTCACCAAGAGCAGAGCATGCCTCTGATGGCTCCAGTCCAAAGAGAAGCAGGAAACACACAGCGTGGTATTCAACACAACCCTCAGTCCAGAAGCAAGTCCAGCTGCTCATGATCTTGTGTTAGAGCCACTCAGGCAGGACCCCAGCCTAGCTCAGTCAAACTACAGATGACTCATAAATAGGAACATGTTTGTTGTTGTAAGCCACTGATTTGGAGGGTAGTTTGTTATACAGCATTAATGCAGCAATTGCTGACAAATACACGCTAGTGTATTAGCATTATGCTAGGATCACCTTTCTGTCCAGAAAGACAGCATAGCTTCTCATTTATTGCCTACCATGTACCAGGACAGTGCTTGTCACCTTGTATCTAGGAATGCAATGTTTCAATCATTGTAATACATGTTTCTGTAAACTCAGCACCCTTTCAAAAACTGGTTCCTGGTAATTACAGCTTTTATTTGTATGAGCTTCACTCTTTATCAATAACCCCCAGTCCAAATCCTAACATGTCTTGGTGGACCCCCTCAAGACTCTCTGGCGGGTGTCTCTGATGTTTGCGTTTAATTACCCAGGCTTCAGAGGTCGACAAAGGCTTCTCTTACAGTCCAGCTATCACTGTGTCATTGCTTCGTCCCAACACATTTTTAGGAAAAAAGGGAAATAATAAAACAAAAAATCCGAACTTTAGAATTTGGGAGAGAGGCAACTTGCTTGGTGTGTTCTCGTTTGCAGAGAAAGAAAAAGGGGCCTATTTTCTTCTGGAGGGTGTCTCTGATGTTTGTGTTTAATTACCCAGGCTTCAGAGGTTGACAAAGTCTTCTCTTACAGTCCAGCTATCACTGTGTCATTGCTTCGTCCCAACACATTTTTGGGAAAAAAGGGAAAAAATAAAACAAAAAATCCGAACTTTAGAATATGGGAGAGAGGCAACTTGCTTGGTGTGTTCTCGTTTGCAGAGAAAGAAAAAGGGGCCTATTTTCTTCTTATGAATAGGCAGGATTGACATTAAAAAGTACTTCAAGAGCTGAACTCACTCACTGAACACAAATGCAGAAAAATTCTGTATATCTTTAAATGTTTTATATGTCCCAGTCATATATAATTTATTATGTTGTGAAGCTGAGTCCTTCTTTGAATGAAAATTTTACTGTCAGAGCCTAGGGTACTTTAGTTTGATGATTTAAAACTCCCAATGCACTTGCAGCAAATAGCACGATTTTATGACAGTGTGTTTGTCCAAGAGGTCAGCTTTCAGCACAGTAGGATATGTCCCTAGTAAAACTATTTCAAAGAGAAATATGTCTCCCAGCCTAATTCTTGCAGAAAATGCAGGTGCAATTCTAGACAGCACTGGTGTCCGT
This sequence comes from Leontopithecus rosalia, assembly GCA_028533165.1. Lineage (NCBI taxonomy): Eukaryota > Metazoa > Chordata > Mammalia > Primates > Cebidae > Leontopithecus > Leontopithecus rosalia. The sequence continues at coordinate 116,840,455 of CM052655.1, forward strand.
CTTACAAGAAAGCACAGGGCAGCAGGGCTGCGCATTCACCTTGCGATTTTGGATGAGGGCTGCAGACGTACAATTTGAATCCTGTCTTTGCCCTCAATTGGTTGTGCCTCATGGCTTTCAGCTATAACATGAGGTTAATAATACCAGTTTTTAGGTATTTATTTGTAAGAATTAAATGAGACAGTCATTTTTTGAAGTATCTGATCCAGAGTTATCGCTATTTCATATTATTCTGCAGGCTCTACTTTGAATAGAAATCAGCCCAGCAATGAGATGTGACAACATCGAAAATAAATAAAGAGACCAGTGTGCTTCTAAGCGAAGACCTAAGAACATCTACATAATGCTGCAAAGATTCAGCAGCCAGTAGCATAGGCACTAAAGGGAACAAGTAAAGACATTTTAGTTATAAAGGTTTGATGAAGAGAACAGTGTGCATTAAGGAAGTATACTCTGGTGCTTCAACCTTCGCCCCTTCCTATCCTGTGTAGTTCTGGGAGCTCTGAACTAGGAAAGGCAATAGGCTTTTAGACAACTATGCCTCTGACCATCATCCATTCATCTATCCATCCAACCTTCCATCCATTATCCATCCATTCATCCACCTATCTACCTGCTCATCCATTTATGCATCTAACCATCCACTCATTCACCCACTCATTCAACTATCCATTCATCTACGCATCCACCCATCAATCCAACTATTCATTCATCCACCCATCTAACTATTCATCTATCCATCTGCTTGTCTACCCATTCATTCATCCAACTATCCATTCATCCACCTATCTACCCATCCAACCAGCCATCCATTTGTCCATCCATCCACCCAGTCTTTGTTTACTTATCAATTCATTTCATCTATCCATCAGTCAATCCACTCTACCAGCAATGATGAAATTTGAGTCCCTGACATATACTAAGACGGGTTGCTTGGTTCTGCAAACACCAAGATGTAAGTCTGAGTTTAGGGTCTTAAGGTATTTAAAGTTTAGTTGAGGGTAAAATCAGGCAATGCCACATTTTCAACATAATATGTTCGACATCATAAAAGAAGGGGTATAAGTTTCTAAGTAAGCACTGAGCAAGGATACCTTTTTCAATCTAGAAAAATCCAGGGTGTTTTTCAGGAACTTGAGCTGAGGATCATTTGATCATCAAGGGGGTGATGATCAAATAATCCTCAGAAAAGGCATTCCAAACAGAGGCAGCAACTGGCATAAGGCCTGAAGCCTAGGGATTACTCTGAGAATAGAAACTTAGTTAGTTCAGGCTGCCATCACATAATACCACCAACTGGCTTGAAAAACAGGTATTTATTTTCTCATAGTTCTGGAGGCTGGAAGTTCAAGATCAGAGTGCTAACAGGGTTTGCTTCTGGCAAGGGCTCTTTCCTGGCTTGTAGACAGCTGTGCTTTCTCAGTGTGCCTTTGCATGGCCTTTTCCCTGTATACATGCAGAGAAAGAGGGTTCTGGTGTCTCTTCTTTTTCATATAAGAACACCAGACCAGGCATGGTGGCTCATGCCTTTAATCCCAGCATTTTGGAATACCGAGGCAGGTGGATCACCTGAGGTCAGGAGTTTGAGGCCAGGCTGGCCAACACAGCAAAACCTCATCTCTACTATAAATACAAAAATTAGCCGGGTGTGGTGGCATATGCCTGTAGTCCCAGATACTCTGGAGGTTGAGGCAAGAGAATCAATCATTTGAACCCAGGAGGCGGAGGTTGCAATGAGCTGAGATGGTGCCACTGCACCCCAGCACCAATCCTATTGGACTGAAGTCCCACCCTTATTATGAACTCATTTAACCTTCATTGTTTCCTTCATGGACGCATTTCCAAATACAGTCATAGTCATATAGCGCTCTAGGGTTTTGATATATGAATTCGGGAAGACATAATTTCATCTATAACAAATGATAACTAGCTTCATAATCCTGGCAGAAGTGAAGAGAAGAAAGGCTTGAGTGGTAAGCAGGGTGCACTCAAGGTGGACCCTCGTTCTCATAGGATCATGAATAAGCCTGAACTCAACAGACCAGCATGAGAAGGTGCTCGCCTTAGGCAGAAAGAAATTGAAACCAGGAGACTTGAGCCCTTTTGGGGTCTGTATTCCATTCAGACGTGTCCCTTTCCCCTAAAACACAATTGCAGGCCACAAAGCCAAAGACACCTTTATTAAGGTTTCAAAATTTTGCTTCCCACTGCTTTCTCTTGGGCTGGAGGCTTCCAACCTCAGAAGCCTGAGGTTTGATTGGGGAGCAACTCTCTCGAAATCCAGGTGTACACTGATGGGTTTCGATTTAGGATTTCATTCCCTTCAAGATGATCTTAAGTGGAAGCTGTCTCCAGAGGAGGCTAAATTCATTTCTGAGATCTGCGGAAAAGGATTAAAACCATGTGCCTGATGCCTTGAAATTTGCAAAAGGAGGGGCTTCCAGTTAGATGAGAAGCCATGTTCTCCGGGCACGGTGATCAGCATCCCCTGCCTCCCAAGGAAACAGGGTGGATGCCCTTCTGCCATAGGTCCCGGCCTCTCCCAGCCTCCATCCCCAGCTCTTATTCTCTGCTGAACTTATTAAGTCAGTATCAAGTCAACGTGTCCCTTCCTGATAGTACACAAATTCTCCAAGTGCTGCAGACTTCTGCATCTCTCCTCTTACCTGTCACTTCAGCCGCCTTTTAGTGATGTTAAAAGAAATCTTTACTGTCACTCCCATCACCCGTTCACTTTGTTCCCTGGCTGTGACACCCTTGTTGTGTTTCTCCCACCGCCGCAACCGACTCTTGTGAATTAGCATTCGCCAAATTTATACACGCTCATTAGTCTGAATAAATTTAAAAGCTGCTGCTCCTGAGTTTTAAAAATGTAACCAGGCTTTTCCTTGGATATAATTGAGGCATCTTTAGAAAAATAAATTACAGTCTGACTCCCAAGTAGGCATTTTATGAGTTTAGAGTCAACGGGTCTCTTTGCAGCATTATTTGAGATATAAATATCTGGGGATGGGGGAGGGATAAAATAATAAAATCCCCCAATCAATTATTCCTTCTCCTGTTTACTTTGCCCCCTCCTCACCCTCCTTTCTCACGCATGCATAGAATATCAGCTACGTACAGCTACTAAGAAAACTCCAATCAAATTCACTCCAGCTATTTCAATGGAGGGCAGTGGGCCAAAACGTGGGGTTTCTCAAACCCAAGTCCATGGGCCAAACACATCAGAACCATGTAGGACAGCTTCTGAAACATGTGATTCCCTGGACCTCTGGAATCAGAAACCTTACAGCTGGGCCCTGAGAATCTCTATTAAAGAGCCACGTCAGATTCTGACTTTCAATAAATCTGAAATGTCCTCCTTCAATAGGCTGAACACGAACTTTGGAGCCAATTTGGCACAGGAGATAATCCAGACTTTGCCATTTTTTCACATGATGGTGCTGAGCAAGGTGTTCATCCCCTCTAAAGGGGACAATTCTTTATAGTGCTCCTGATACAACAGCAAAAAGAGATATTCTAGTACATGTGGTTGTAGGTAATTGACATGCAATCAAGGGTAGCCGCTATAACAATAATTCAGTCAGGTCAATATCCTATCGATCGGCGTTAATCAGTGTGTCCGTTCCCGAAATCATCTGAATGCCTGGCCTACTTGGCAAGAATACTTGCCTGCAGGAATTTCATTCAAGGAATATTATTTAGAGCTGCAGCTGTAGGTGATGAGGATGTGGGAGTGAATGCCCTCTTAAACATTTCAAATAATAAATCATATAAGCTAATATAAATAAAATATGAAAAGTACAATATATAGCATTTTCGATGGAAACAGTCCTGTGAAGGAATATAAAGCAAGGTAGGCAGATAGGAAACGCCAGGGTGGGAGATTGAAGGGTGCATTTTAAACAGGGTGGTCAGAGAGATTTTTCAGAGTGGCAACATTGAAGCAAAGACCAGAGAGGGAAGAGGGCACCAGCCAGAAATATGTGGAAGGAGCATATCATGCAATGCCAGGGAAGGAGAGGCTGCGGGTCAGGTCAGGGAGCACCTTCTTTGGCAGGAAGACTTAGATGGGCAGAGTTCAGAAAACATGTGCCCCAGAAGGCAGGTGCATGTGCAAACCCATCTGCCTGAGTCCCAGATGTCTTCGAATTAGCTCCCTGGGCAGAGGCTGCTGAGGATTTATCCTCTTTCTGTTGAAGCAGAAGTTACAGTTCTGCTTCTAGCTGTGTTGCTTTGTGCATATCACTTACTGTTCCTGAGCTTCCTTTTCCTCATCTTTCAAATGAGTAAACGGCACCTGTCTGTCTTAGGATGTGGCCTCTAACAGGTGCTCATTTAATGAGGGGTCAAGGAGGTTCCTAACTGCAGGCTGAAGTCAAAGCTGGGAATGATCTTAGAAGGACTTCTGAATTAGGAAAGTGACCAATCCAGGACCTCGGTTTAGCCAGAATGCAGGAGCCTGGTTTGCAGAAATAGCAACAGCTCCACAGCAGTGGCTGTTTATCAGAGCAGGGATGGGGCACCAGCAAGAGCATATACATCAGAAAGCTCTAAGAATATTTGGATGTTTCAAGAGGAGGGAAAGTCCATTTGGGATAAAGAGTCAACAAAGCAATAAAAACATCATTAAGTATGCCTTTTATAGTAACAATAACAACCATTAAAGAGCAAACACTTATTATACCCTGGGAAATAACTAGGGGCTTTGGTATTAGATATGGTCCTAATCTTTGTGAATTAGGCACTTTGAAAAGCAGGAAGCGTGGATCAGAGATGCAGAAAGGAGCCTGAGGTTACACAGGTAAGAAGACTAGCCCCATCTTTCTGCCTCCATCTGCCCTCTCCAGAACCACCCCTTCCCCAGGTCCCAGAGCATCACCACGTACCCCAGGGCCCAGACGGTATTCACAAAATGAATAGTCTCAACACCAGAGGACAGCAGAATATTAATACACATGGCTGAGAAAAAGTCAACAAAAGACCAAAGTGACTTTTCTTCTGTGATGGCAGCCGGCACCATTTAATGCTGATGTGTGTGCATCCACGAATCAGTATGGGCCAAGGCTCTGTGGTCTTTCACACCCACCAGCCCACATAGCCCAGACCCTTCAAACTCTCATGAATGCAGCCAGGCAGTCCAGATCCCTTCAGGTGCATGACCATGCATCATCCTGCAGTAGGGCCTGGGGCTCAAGAGCACTGGAGCTTCCAACTTCATGCCTGGAATTGAATCTGTGTCCTCACATGGCAGAAGAGGCAAGGGAGCTCTCAGGTGTCTCTTTTATGCAGGTGATAATCTAATTTACCATCTAATCACCTACTGAAAACTCCCTTCCTGAAATCACGGTGAAAATTAAGGCTTCAACATATGACTTTTGGGAGAACACAAATAGTCTGTCTTTAGCAACTCTAAACTCCTTGAGACTACATTTTATTAAAATGTTTTATTCAAGCCAAAGTTCAGCACTTAGAATATTGCCTTCACGTTGGGGCATTGTGGCTCACCCTTGTCATCCCAGAACTTTGGGAGGCCGAGGTGGGTGGATCACGAGGTCAAGAGTTCAAAACCAGCCTGTCCAATATGGTGAAACCCAGTTTCTACTAAAAAATACAAAAATTAACTGGGCATAGTGGCACACGCCTGTGGTCCCAGCTACTCAGGAGGCTGAGGCAGGAAAATGTCTTGAACCCAGGAAGCGGTGGTTGCAGTGAATCACGATGGTGCCATTCCACTCCAGCCTGGGACAGAGTGAGACTCCATCTCAAAACAACAACAAACAGAATATTGACCTCAGTTGCAAAATATATGTTGGATAAAATAATCAGTTTGAGAATTGGGCATAATTCAGAATATGCTTGTTTCAATTGAAGCAAGGACCTAATGTCATCTTGTCATCTTAAAGAATAGAACTGAAGAATGGAAGAGGCACAGATGAACGGTCACTGCACTCACAATTACCACCGCCAACATCATCAGCTTGGTCACCTCACGTCATCACCACGGTCCTCATCCTCCCAACATTAGCAGCACCATCGTTACCATAGTTATCACCATCACTCTGTCCACACTACCACTGTCACCTTCACCTCACTGCCATCCTCACGGCCATTAGTTCCTAGGGTCTTCTAGTACTTTGCACATGTTTGAAGAGCATTTCAAAGTTTCTTCTGGACCAAACCTTCCAAAGCCATTTTGGTTTTATTTATTTGGGGTGAATCATTAATTTTGTTCCTTCCACTAGGAAGCAGAGCTTCAGCTCCATGGGTGAATTGGAGAATCTCTCTCCACTGATTCTATCTGATAGCATAAAGGACACTGCAGGTTGGCTTTGATTTTTTTTGTTTTAGTTATTTTGCCTGCACAGGACTTTAAGGGAGCTCTAAACTCTGAGCCCATAGGTACTGGATATCCCTTCAGAATCTGCCACCCTTTTTGGGTTTGATGACATTTGCCACCCTTCTTGCTTTTGATGAAACCACCATTTTGGGTTTGATGACAGACTAAATTCTGTGTACATAGAGCAGGCCAAACATTGCTGGACTGGAACTCAAGCCTCTGGGTGTTCTTCAGTCCTATGAGATGAGCAGCAGTCTTCTTACATAGCCTTAAAAATACCTTTAAAGAAATCATGTTTTTTTGTCTTGAAGAACATATTCTGTTCACACACCATCAGAAAGGACCTGTTACTGGCAATTCACTTTGAAATGAATGAACAAAAAGCATGCATCTTGTAAATACGCACTTACTTATATATGGATTATTAAAAATATTTGAAAGGATGTTTTCAAGGCACAAGAAATATGTATCTTTAAAACCTTCTTGTTAAAGTATCAATCCTGATTGAAAAAGCCCAGCCTTGTTCTAATCTACCAGATTAACAAAAGCCAGAGGAACCTTGATAGGGTGGGACATACTATGAGGATGGTGCTAGATTAATTGCTCTCTGCCATTACTTTCGATGAAAAAAAAAAACCACACACACTTACTTTTGCACCAACCTAATGTTTCCTTTGGCTTCTGTGACAAAGCAAAATTAGTGTTGCTGGTTTGCTAAAAACTACAAAAGTTTTTTGTCTCATAGTTCTAGAGGTTAAAGTCCAAAATCACAGTGTCAGCAGGGCAGCCTACCTGAAGGTTCTAGGAAAGAATCCTCCCTTTCCCTTTCCAGCATCTAGCAGCTCCAGATGTTCCATGGCTTGTGATCATATCATTTTACTTTGTGCTTCCTCCTTTCCTGTCTCAAAACTTCTTCTCTGTGGTAAGAACACATGGGACTGCTTTGAAGGCCCACCCAGAGAATCCAGGAGAAACTCCTCTAAAAGCCCTTAACCTAATCACATCTCTTACTGCAAATATGGTAATATTTGCAGACAGGTTCTAGGGATTAGGACACAAACATATCTTTTGTGGGGGTCACCATTCAGCCCAGGATATGGAAGAAACAGTTACTTGGGTTCAAATTATAACAACACCTACTAGCTGTACAGCTACAGACATGTTACCCTGTTTTCCTGAGCCTGTTTTCTGCCAAATGGGGTAACTTCTATTATGTAAATTCATGTAAATTTTCTTAGGGTGATTCAATAAGATGATGAGTATAACAGATACTTTTAACTGTAACTCTCGAAAACCAAGTACAGGAAATTTTTTTCTGAGGTGGGATCTCTCTATGTTGCCCACTGCAGTGCAGCAGCTATTCATAGGTGCAATCATAGTGCACTACAACCTCGAACTCCTGGGCTCAGATGATCCTCCCACCTCAGCCTCCCAAGCAGCTGGAATCACTATAGGCAGGCACCATCATGCTTGGCTGGGATTTTTTTTAATGTGTGTTAGAGTTGACAGTGAATTCATATTCAGGGTATTTTTTCTTCTCTTTTTTCCAAATGTCAGTCTCAGAATCAGCTCCAGCTTTGCATGGCCCATGGACTATGACTTCCTTGCAACACATATCCCCACAAACCTTGGTTCCCTAGCTGCTTCTCTGTGGTCAGGGATACTGAGTGGGTTAGCTCTGGGCTACTGAGCTCATCTGCTTATGTAAACCAATTTCCCAGGAGCTGCCCTGTGCTGCTAACCTGAATTAGACTGAAATTAAAAGCTTGTGAACAAAGCAGAGCAGGTGTGGGAGTGAGAGTCTCAATATGACTCCCTCCCAGAAAGTAACAGCCTTGTAAAATGCTGGCTTTGAATGCAGGGTTTGCCCAGAACTTTGCAGAGCGAAGTTCTTCATAACTCAAGAGTGGACTGCCTGGATTCTAATCCCAACTCTGCCACTTGCTTGTGAGCTTGGTCACATCATGTAATCTTCTAGATGTCTCTGTTTCTCATGTTAATGTGGTGATAACAATTGTATTTACCTTGCAGAGACATGAGGATAACATCATATAAAGCATATGAAATGCTTAGCAGCATGTAACACACAGTACCCACCTATGCCTCCATCCATCCATCCATCCATCCATCCATCCATCCATCTATTCATCCATTCATCCATCCATCCATCCATCTATTCATCCATCCATCCTTCCATCCATCCATCCATCCATCCATCTATTCATCCATTCATCCATCCATCCATCCATTCATCCATCCAACCATTCATCCATCCATCCATCTATTCATCCATCCATCCATCCATCCATCCATTCATTCGTCCAACCATTCATCCATTCATCTAATATTTATTTGTTGAACTAGGCAATGTTTGAAAGAATGCAGTCAATTTAGAAAACAAACAAATTAAAAGCAGGTAATTTCAGAAAATGGCAAGTATTAAGATTAAACCTAAATAAGTACAGTCATAGGATAATGGGCAACTGAATCTTGAGACCCTGAAAACAAAGATAAGGAGAATTTAATGCGGGAGCCATAAGTAACTTTTGCTTATGAATGAAACGTAAGAACATTTTCTGTTTGAGTTAAATATAAGGAAGTCACCTAAGACTCATTCTCTGTATCCTTGAACAACATATTTCCCTCGTTGGTCTCAGTTTTCTCAACTATGGAATGGAAGAGATGGCCTGTACTGCTCAGAAAGTGTAATGACAGAATCACCACTAGCCCAATACCTCTCTCTGCCATGGGTTCCAGGCGAAATCTGTCTCTAGACTAGGCTCCAAATGTGTCTCTGGGATCATGTGGTCCCCACAATGTGTGATCAGCAGAATAATGACCCCCAAAGATGTCCACATGATTATACCTGGAAATTATACCCATGATACCTTATGAGCAAAAGAGTCTTTGCAGATATGATTAGGTTCAGGATCCCGAGCTGGGGAGAGGATCCTGGATTATCTGCATGGGCTCAATATCATTACAAGGGGGATGGTAGCAGGATCAGAGCTGGGGAAGGAGATGTGAAGATGAAAACAGTAAAGATTTGAAGATGTCACACTGGCTTCCAATATGGAGAAATAGGCCATGTGCCAAGAAATGTGGGCAGGCCCTGGTAGCTGGAAAGGGCAAAGAAACAGATTTTCTCTCCCCTGGAGCTTCCAGAAGGAATGCAGCCACACCAGCACTCTGCTTGCAGCTCAGTAAGACCCATTTTGGACTTTTGACCTTCACAATTTTAAAATAAAAAATTTTTAAGCTTGTGGTAATTTGTTAGAGTGGCAATAGGGAACTGATATATAGGAAGCTTCAAAGAATTAATCTATATCCATAGAATGATAGCCTACTGTGTGACCAACATGATACACATCTTATTTACTTCCTCATATACCTCCATGAGATAAGTATGGTCCTCCTCATTTTAAGATGAGAAATCTGACGCTCAGAGAGGTTAAGTGCTTAGTGAAGGTCACACAGAAAGTGTATAAAAGAGAGATTTTGCAATTCTGGAGTGGTGCACTCTTAACCCACTGACTTCCAAGTCTATCATGCTGCCTGCCGACTCAATTCAGTGTCCTGGATGCCCAGTGATCAGCCCTTCTCTGATCTCACACCTCACCCTTTCCCAGCATCCAGGTGCCCAGGTTTCTGCTTTGTTCATGAAGTAGCTTTGAACGTTGTACTACAGCTCAGGAAATGGAATTCTGTGCTTGAGTTTCCAGTCAGCCCTAATACACAGCTTGCAGGTTTTCCAAACACAACCCTATCTCTAGATTCTCTGACACCAAATGGTGCCTGTTGCTGAGTCTCGGTCTCTACAGCTCAAATCTTGTAGAAAAAAAGAGGGCTCCTCCAAGGGCTGGGGGTTCATATTAATGGAGGATAAGCAGATCCCTGGGAGGCAAATAAAGAGGCTTTTGTGAGAAGTGTTTGCCATTGGAAATGAGGGAGAAACCGATGTGTGCCGAGGTCACTCAGGTCATTAACAGAGACCTTCACACTGACACTTACATAGACCCACCAAACAGAAAAACTGCTACAAAATAATGAATTTCAAGGGGAAGAGCAATACAAGTTTTTCTTTCAATGAGATAAAAATGTAGAGTGCAATGTCAACTGGGTAAAACAAATGAGAGGGCATTTCCCCTTGGAAAGTTAGGAAAAAGGAAGTGATCAGTATTCATTTTACCCATACAGGAAGCAAAGAGAGAAAGAAGAACTCCAGACTGGTGAGTTTGTCCTTCCTGGCTCTCCTACGTGTTAGCTGTGATAATTTTATATGTCAACTTGACTGGACCACAGGGTGCCCAGATTAAACATTATTATGAGATTAGCATTTGAATCAATAGGCTCAGTTAAGCAGATTGCCCTTTGCAGCGTGGGTGGGCATAGTTCAATCTGTTGGAAACTTAAATAGAACAAAAAGGCAAAAGAAACTACTTCTCTCTGCTGGACTGCTTCTGCCCTCGACTGGGACTTATCAATCCTCTGGTTCTCAGGACTGCATCACCAGCTTTCTTTGGTTTCCAGCTTGCAGACAGCAGACTGTGGGACTTCTCAGACTCCATATTCACACCAGCCAGTTCTTTACAATAAAGACGTTTGTTATTCCTGTGGTATTGGCAAACCACGACGCCTCAGTCTCCTCTCTACATTGCACAGAACCCAACAATTCCAGGAAGAGTCGTTGTGCATAAAAAACAAAAATGCAACAAACAAACAACCTTGTGCACGTTTTCTAAGGTTATCAGAATTGCATTTGCTGCCATTGTTTTTGTTGTAGTTGCTGTCATCACCTGGAAGGGACTTGCCCTCTAAAAAGAAAACTGAAATAATTGCATGATGTAGACATTTGACCCACTAGGGTGTTAGATGTGCTCTGAAAACAAAATCTGAGTAATGTAGCCCGCTTCTACATAAGGCAGTCATGTATCTCTGATGCTCATTTTTTAAATTAATTGATTAGTTATGAAATGATTGCAATACAAAATACTGCAATAAATCAATGGAATATACATAAAATTAGAATGTTAAGACTAAAGAAGAAAAGTAAATAATATCATAGCAGCCATATCTGGCTAAGTTGACCTTCCAGTTTGTTCCAGAGATTGCTGGTGTCCCCGGTAAAGTGAAGATATGATCAGTCATGAAATATTCATTGTTAGAAAAGAATGATCAGGTCACTTTCTTGGGGTAAATTAATTCATTTATTAGCTATATTTCTAAAGTATTTTTATGAAGAGTCCATATAATTTTATATTTTAAAAAGTGAGACATTTCATAGCATAGTCTCAAATGTTTAGAATATTATGCCAAACCTCTTTCTAGCCCAGCTTCATCGACAGCTTTTTTAAAAATATTTTTTTCATCATCAACTAGTTGTATAAGAAATAAACACTGTTCACTTTTACTCTCAGAAATGCAGTTCCTTTACCATGTTGAGAAGACTAGAGATGCTATTTGTTAAATAGTTAGCATGGTCTCTGAGCCTTTGTCAATTCTCAGTATACAGTTGCTGTTATTATTACTATTTTTATTTTCATTATGTGGAAGTCCAGGAGACACTGAATAATAGAGGTGAAAATATTCCTCTAAACTTAACTCCAGCAAGTGGGCTTCTGGAGCATGGCAGGCAAAAAGACCAGAAGGATGTCTTGGCTGAGATACACTAGCTCTTGAGTTGATTAAAAAATTACAGCACAAATAAAATTTCAATGCTTTTCTGGGATTGATAGAATATAAGGGAAATATCTAAGAAATAAAAACAAAGAAACAGGTATATAAGCAAAATGACTGAGCTGAGACTGGATCAAGGAACCTGAGCAACGACCAAGTCTGTGTTAAGGAAGTCAAGCTCAAGACCCTGGTAAGATGGAGAAGCTTGACCTCAGACCTAATGTAAGACCAGCAACAAAGAACCAAAATAGCACCAGGGCTGCAGCATTCTGGCCCTCAGCAAAAGCAAATGAAATTCCTTGCTGAGATCACATGGCACATGTAGTCCCTATGCATGTGTTTATGTTCACACACACATAAGAGTCATAGATTTGATATAAATAATGTGAAATAGCTGAAAAAATAAAAGACAAAATCAAAAAATTAGAAACAATTTATCAAACATGGTGCAGCAGATTAGAGAACTACATAGTCCTTCTAAAAATAAAATTATTGAAATTCAAAATTCAGTAATTACATAAACATTAACTGAGACACAAATTAACTGAAAATTGGTGATTAAAGAGGTAAATCTGAAGAAATGCTCAGAATATTTGAAAAAGAGGCAAGCACACAGAAAATATAAAAAGGTTATAAAATACAGAGATACAGTATGTTGAAAAATATGGAAATTGTCATGGATATCCAGCAGTATTACAGAAAGCACACAGGTAAATTCACACTTCAATGTACTGTTGTAAAACTAAAGAACTTCAAATAAGATTTTAAAGTAGCCAGAGTGAAAATGTTACGAAGTTGACACTAGACTTCTCAAAAGAAATAATGGGAAAAAAAAGACAGATGAGTAACATTTTCTAAGTTTTGAGAGATAGTAACTTTCAAGCAAGAAATGCATACTCAGTAGAACTATCATTAAAAAGAAATGTACACAAATATTTTCTTTTCTTTTCCAACATTTATTTATTCCAGCATTTATTTTCCAACATTTTATTTATTTTAAGTTTAGGGGGTACCCGTGCAGGTTTGTTACATGGGTAAATTGTGTGTCACTCAGCTTTAGTATACAAATAATTTTGTCACCTAGGTAGTAGCCATAGTACCCAATATGTAGCTTTTCTATCCTCTCCCTCCTCCCAGTCTCCATCCTCAAATAAACCCGTGTCTATTGTTCCATATGCACTCATTGTTTAACTCCTACTTGTAAGTATGAACATGCTGTATATGGTTTTCTGTTTCTGCATACATTTTCTCAGAATAATGGCCTCCAGCTGCCTCCATGTTGCTGCAAAGCACGTGATTTTGTTCTTTTTCATGGCTACACAGTATTCCATGGTTTATATATATGTGCCACATTTTCTTTATCCAATTCACCACTGATGTGCATCTAGGTTGATTCCATGTCTTTGCTATTATCAAAAGTGCTGCAATAAGCATATGTGTGAATGTGTCTTTATAGTAGAATGATTTCTATTCCTTTGGGTATATACTCATAATTGGACTGCTGGGTCAAATGGTAGTCATTTTTCCAGTTATTTGAGAAATCTCCAAACGGCTTTCCACAGTGGCTGAACTAATTTACATTCCAATCAGCAGTGCATAGCATTCCTTTTTCTCATCTTGCCAATATCTGTTACTTTTTTTGTTTTTTTCAATAATAGCCATTCTGACTTATGTGAAATGGCATCTCATTGTGGTTTTTGATTTACATTTCTATAATGATTAGTGATGTGGAGCATTTTTTCTTATACTTGTGGGCATGGTGTGTATGTCTTGTTTTGAGAAGTGTCTGTTCATGATATTTGCTTATTTTGAATGGAGTATTTTTGGGTTTTTTTGCTTGTTGACTTAAGTTCCTTATGGATTCTGGATAGTAGACCTTTGTCAGATGCATAGTTTGCACATATTTTCTCCCATTCAGTAGGTTGTCTGTTTACTCCGTTGATAGTATATTTTTCTGTGCAAAAGCTCTTTCATTTTATTAAGTCCTACTTGTGAATTTTCCTTTTGTTGCAATTGCTTTTGGAATCTTTGTCATAAAGTCTTTGCAAGGCTGATGTCCAGAATGGCATTTCCAAGATTTTCATTAAGAGTTTTATAGTTTTATCTTTGACGTTTAAGTCTTTAATCCATCTTGAATTGATTTTTGTGTATGGTTTAAGGAAGTGGTTCAGTTTCAGTCTTCTGCATTTGGCAAGCCAGTTATCCCCGTACTACTTATTGAATAGAAGTTCTTTCCCCCTTGCCTGTTATTGTGAACTCTGTGGAAGATCAAATGGTTGTAAATGTGTGGTTTTATTTCTGGATTATCTAATCTGTTCCATAATACCACGTTGTTTTGGTTACTGTAGCTGTGCAGTATAGTTTGAAGTTAGGTAGCATGATGCCTCTGGCTTTGTTCTTTTTGTTTAGAATTCCTATGACTATTTGGGCTCTTTTTTGTTTGCACATAAATTTCAGAATGGAATTTTCTAATTATGTGAAAAATGATGTTGGTATTTTGATAGAAATAGCATTGAACCTGCAAATTGCTTTGAGTAAAAGATATTCTCTAATAGCTCAAGACTGAGAAAATTATGAATAACAGAATGTTCTAAAGACATTTTTAAATGTCTTTAGACATTTAAAAGGTATTTTAAAGACATTTTTAAAGGTATTTCCAGGTACACATAAACATATTTTGGAAAGAAAATTTGAGAAAATGTGACCATCTGCATTATCCCAGTAGTTTTCCTCACAGAATTTCACTCAGTTTTCATAGCAGATGCATAACATAGGTATGACTCAACTCACCTGAAGGCAAGGATTGGAGTGAATTGACCAGTGTAAGCCAGGTCAAAAGCATCATTAGCACTTTTCCAACACACCTCACCACTGTCCACTGGCATCTGCATTTGGCCATGTCTTAGCCCTAGTAAATAGCTTGCAGCTCTCATTTGTGCCCTGTTTTGGAAAGGGTTCTAACTCTAATTTCCTGCTCATGTAGAGGACTGGGAGGATTTACATAATGTAACCTTGAAACAGACACAGAAAGCCAGGAGAACTCCAAAGTCATTCTCCCTTTTTGACAATGACAGGTGCTTTGAAATCTTTGTTTTACTTCAGAAGTTAGGTGTTGAGGAAAAGGTCTTTCCATGTTCCACAGAATTAGTGCTGATCAAGAAAATGGATTCGTAAGACATGGCATTGAAGGGCAGGTAGATGAAAAATAAACAAACAACAAAATAATAAGCTTAAGTAAGTACCTCATAAAGCCTGTTTCTCAATGTAGCTTTTGACTGGAATCATTCTCTCTGTCACTGCTGTAAAAATAAATTTCTGCCCCTGATCTGTCACTTTGCACCCTACCACTTGAAGACCCAAATGCTATCAGATGTGGACGTTTCTCCAGAGCTGCACTTTAACAGCCTCAGAACTTTCAGTTTGATTAACACATTGATAAGACATATCTTTTACTTAATACAAGGGTGCCTCTGGGATTTTTTGGGGGGAAAAAATTCCAAAAATGAGGCCACACTGGAAATATTAAATACAGATATAGTAGTAAAACATTCAGCTAAAATGGCAATAAAACGGACCTCCAATGGGCCCCTTGAGGAATTAAAAAGAGCAGCTTCATTCCGAGGGTGTGTTCAGACAGAAATAAATCAACTCGGCTCTGCCAAATAGAAATAGGACCCCAGTACATCTTTATTTAAAGATATGTAGGTTGCCAAGTCAGGAGATGCTGGAGGAGAAATATATATTGTTTTTGAAACTGAAACATGAATATGGTTGTAATTTTAATGTTTCTTGCTGCAAAAAGGTCATCTTTGGCGAGGTCGGGGCTTTCTTAAGGTCATTTCCCTTTGAGATATCTGCCTTCCCTTGACATTTCATCCAACAGAGGCCTGACTCTTCTGACATACAAAATGGGTTCTTTGCACACCCCATGGCTATTTCCATCAACATTTGTGATTCTTACACGGAGCAGAATATGCACTGATCACAGACAAAGCTCCAGTCCCTTGGAGGCTGCAGATGAAATTCAGGGAACAAGAGAAAGTTTTTTTTTTCCTTATTATTATTTAAAGGGATAGAGACCACATTTCTAAAATAAAAGTCTAGTATTAAATCCCTGGGTGGGGGAAGGGGCTACAAAGAGACTGTGAATATAAGAAGTATTTGGTTTCTGTTGCCCCTTCACCACGAAAAGTATACTATAAGGAGACAGTCATTTAAGTCATTTCAAAATACTAGCAGGTCACCTTTACACTCAGGAAAAGCAGAGCAGATTTATAATTGTATAATAATTTTAAAATTAGATTACCTGAAGCTACACTCTAGTAAAATACATTATGAGCACCTACCTCAATCAAACTTCCCTTGGGGAGAATTTTTAAATGGCATCAAACCTGGATCTGAAAGAAGACCTTGCACACCTGCCCCTGTCACTTTTCATCTGTGTGACTGCGGTCTAGCCGTGTGTCCTCTCTGAGCACTGGTGGAAGGTGGTGGCAGTAATATATAATTCTAGAACATGGATCACACTGCTCTGAGAGATGTTTGCAGAATAGTCTAAATTGGAAAATATCATTATTATTGTCTTTTGCCACCAATGACTGTGATGTTTATTTAAACAGCTATGTACAACAGAGCTGGATTTCCTAAGTCATTCAGGGTCTATTAATCTATATGGAACATCATCTAAAAAACTGCAAGAAAATCATTTTTTCTTGAGCTAAACTTCCATTTATATTATCTATTTGCTTTTTATTAATTTACTTGATGTAATCTTTTTAAATTATACTTTAAGTTCTGGAATACATGAGCAGAATGTGCAGGTTTGTTACATAGGTATACTTGTGCCACGGTGGTTTGCTGCACCCATCAGCCTGTCATCTACGTTAGGTAATTCCCCTAACGCTATCCTTCCCCTCCCCCCACCACAGGCCCCAGTGTATGATGTTTCTCTCCCTGTGCCCGTATGTTCTCATTGTTCAATGCCCACTTGTGAGTGAGAACATGCAATGTTCTTGTGTTAGTTTGCTGAGAATAATAGTTTCTAGCTTCATCCATGTCCCTGCAAAGGACATGAAGTCATTCTTTTTTATAGCTGAATAGTATTTCATGGTGTATATGTGCCACATTTTCTTTATCCAGTCTATCATTTTTTGATGGGCATTTCGGTTGGTTCTAAGTCTTTACTAATATGAATGTGCTATAATAAACATGCGTGTGCATATGTTTTTATAGTGGAATAATTTATAATCCTTTGGGTATATACCCAATGGGGTTACTGGGTCAAATGATATTTCTAGTTCTAGATCCTTGAGGAATTGCCACATTGTCTTCCATAATGGTTGAACTAATTTACACTCCCACCAAAAGTGTAAAAGCATTTTTATTTCTCCCTCTCCAGCATCTGTTTACAATTGCTACACAGAGAATAAAATACCTAGAAATACAACTTACAGGGGATGTGAAGGACCTTTTCAAGGAGAACTACAAACCACTGCTCAAGGAAATAAGAGAGGACACAAACAAATGGAAAAACATTCCATGCACATGAATAGGAAAAATCAATATTGTGAAAATGGCCATACCGCCCCAAGTAATTTATAGATTCAATGCTATTCCCATCAAGCTGCCATTGACTTTCTTCACAGAATTAGGAAAAACCTACTATAAATTTCACATGGAACAAAAAATATCCCATATATCCAAGACAATCCTAAGCAAAAAGAACACAGCTGGAGGCATCATGCTACCTGATTTCAAACTATACTACAAAGCTACAGTAACCAAAACAGCATGGTACTGTTACCAAAACAGATATATAGACCAATGGAACAGAACAGAGCCCTCAGAAATAACCACCATACATCTACAACCATCTGATCTTTGACAAACCTGACAAAAACAAGCAATGGGAAAAGGACTCCCTATTTAATAACTGATGTTGGAAAAACTGGCTAGCCATATGCAGAAAACTGAAACTGGACCCCTTCCTTAAACCTTATACAAAAATTAACTCAAGATGGATTAAAGATTTAATCATAAGACCTAAAACCATAAAAATCCTAGAAGAAAACCTAGGTAATACCATTCAGGATATAGGCATGGGCAAAGACTTCATGACTAAAACACCAAAAGCAATTGCAATAAAAGCCAAATTTACACATGGGATATAATTAAACCAAAGAGCTTCTGCACAGCAAAAGAAACTATCATCAGAGTGAACAGGCAACTTACAAAATGGGAGAAAATTTTTGCAATCTATCCATCTGACAAAGGACTAATATCCAGAATCTAAAGGGAACTCAAACAAATTTACAGGAAACAAACAAACACCCCATCAAAAAAGTGGGCAAAGGATGTGAACAGACACTTTTCAAAAGAAGACATCTGTGCAGCCAAAAAACATATGAAAAAAGAAGCTCATCATAAATGGTCATTAGAGAAATGCAAATCAAAACCGCAATGAGATACCATCTCATACAGTTAGAATAGTGATCATCAATAAGTGATAAAGAAATCTATTGGGGAGAGATATCATGGAGAGAAATGCCAGATACAGGTGATGGGGAGGAAGGCAGCACATCACACTGCCATGTGTGTACCTATGCAACAATCTTGCATGTTCTTCACATGTACCCCCAAACCTAAAATACAATTAAAAAGAAAGAAATCCATTCTTTAGAACAGACCTGCCCAAATAAATATAATGCAAACCACATATAAAATTTTCCATTTTCTAGTAGGCACATTAGAAAAAATAAAAACAAACAGGTGAAATTAATTTGAGACAGAAATTTGATGTATCTAAATATATCAGAAATACAGTAATTTCAATATGCAATAAAGATTAAAATAATAATGATTATTATAATTATAATTATTTGGAGACAGGGTTTTGTTCTGTCACCCAGACGAGAGTGCAGTGGCACAATGATGGCTCACTACAGACTTAATTTCCTAGGCTCAAGCAATCCTGCCTCAGCCTCCTGAGTAGCTAGGACTATAGGTGCACACCACCACACTAGGCTAATAAAAGTTATTTATGAGGTATTTTACATTATTTTTCACACTGCTTGCTTGAAATTTGTTGTATAGTTTTATGCTTGCAATCATATCTCTATTCAGACCAGCCACATTTCAAACACTAGACAGCCCCATGTGGCTGCTGTGACAACCTTAGAATAAACGGTTTGAGAGGCGAACTACTCCATCCTTGCCCTAACTTAGAGAAGAGGAAAACGAGGCACAGAAGGATGAAGTGACCTGCCCAGGGTCATGAACTGTAGTCACTGAAGTGGTAACCCCAAGAAGGTATATCCATGTTATAAAATCGTTTATTTAAAAGTAAATATAAAACAATACTTGATTACTAGAAAGTTGATACCTCATATTAAAAAAAAAAAGTACCCTAAATAGGGCCAAGCCCATTTCCTACCTTCTTTAGTATTGTGCTTTTGGACCTGGTAAACTCTTCAACAAAAGTAGAAAAAAATTCCCTTGTTTTCTTACCTCCCAGGTTAGCATTCTTTGTTGTTGGAACATTTCATTAAGTGGGTCTAACTCCACCTACTGGGACTTGGGGACTTGATGGGTCACCTGTGCCTGTGAGTGTGTGTGTGTGTATGGTGTGTGTGTGTGTGTGTGTGTGTGTGTGTGTGTGTGTGTGTGTGTTCGGTATGAACAGTTGCTTTGGAGAAGAAAATCACTTTACCAACACACAGGGAAAGTATAACTCCATGGTTTCAGAAAGGTGGGATGACTGGTTTAAGAACCCACCCTCCGTACACCCCACCTTGTGCATTGGGATCAGCATCCCTCTTACAGCACTGACTGTTCTGCCCAGTATTCAGGAGGAGGCAAAGACACATGGCAGCTCTCCAGACAGTGGGGGACCCAGGTGCTGTCCTTCCGGAAAGCATCCAGGTGCCCCCAGGGCTAGTAAGAGGAGAATATCCAGGTGTAACTGAGATTTTTTTCTTGTTGCTGTCTCCCACCCTGTGCTATCCTGATTACACGCAAACCATCTTGGGCAGGCCTGGCAACCATACCTTCATTTTCTGCCATGCACAAAAGCCAGAGGCTGCCAGGGGAGGCCGTAAAGTGTTTTTGCTCATTCATTTGGAAAGATTAGGAAATAGGGCAAGAGAGTTCTACATTTCTCCTGGAGGACCTCTCAACATTGTGCTCTGAAGACAGGCCTTGTCTTTCCTGCCTCATAAACTAGAATGGTCTACCTTTTCATAGAGTGAGGTATAATGGGATGCAGACAGCTCTGCAGGCACCATCACAGACAGCATGTTCCATTTCTAGCTCCTTCTCATTTCATTTCTTCACTCACTCACTAAAGTCTCTGCCTTTGGGGAGTTAATTGCCTAACGAAGGAAGGCGAAGCATCATTCAGTAACTTCAGATTAGAATAACACTGGTGGTGAGTGCCTGTCAAAGGCAAAGATGTGCATGGTGGAAGAAGCCTCTGTAAAGAGGGGATCTGGGCAGCTCTGAATCTTAGAAAGAGCTTCCTTGCAGAGGGAAAGAAGGAACTGGGGTCAATAGGATGGGCTTTGTGGGGAGTACAAGGGCAGAGCTAGGCACAGCTCTCTCCTGGTGGGAGAGTGGATTGTGCCCTTAAGGAAAGGAAAAAGGGAATGAAGCCATTTGAAAAATGTGATTCTCGAATTATTTAGCTCTCCTTTCTTTTCATCAAGGGGAGAAATTCATGTCCTTTGAAACAATGTAGACTTTAGTGACTGCCTCAGTGAACAGAATATGGCAGAGCAATGCTTTGTAACGTCCGGGGCTCAGTCATGCAAGGGTAGACAGTTTCCAGCAGGTTCTCATTGAACACTCGCCTCTGAGAGATTGCTACTTGGTCCCTTTCAGCTACTTGCTCCTGGCCTTGGTCCACAGTCCCAACTGAGCCTGGCCTCAGCCATATCAGCTCAGACTCCAGCCTTGTGAAGAAAGGTGACATCTTGAAGGTGGACCGTCTAGTTCCAGCTCGTCTAAGGCCCAGTACTACCTGGTCTCAGACATCCAGAGCAGAGTAGAGGCAAGGACAACCCACTGGGGTTTTTTTTCTAATTTTTTTACCCATAGGATTTCTGATCTAATAAAATGGTTGCTGAGTGGCTCTTCTTAGTGTGGGGTTCTTTGTTTCATGGTAACAGAGAAGTGGAACAAGTAGGCAGAGCACAATCTATCAGGACCAGGCAGACTGTGAAATGAGGTTGGAGAGATACCTGCTTTAGAATGTGCTGGTTTGTGGGGAGTGGGGGGCGTGTAATGAAGACTTTGGCCACTATCCCTAGGGAAATGGGAAGCTATTGGGAGGTTTTCATTTGAGAAAAGCAAAATAAGATTTGTGTTTTGAAAGATCGCATGGGCTGCAGTGTGGACAATGCTGAATTGAAAAGGGTCCGGGCTGGATTTGGAACCTAGCCTCGGATGTCATTGGTGTATCTAGGTGAGAGACGGTGGGATCTTGAACTAATAGGGTGCAGGTGAACCTTGGTAGAAGTGAAAAGAATAGAGAGATCCTTAGAAGGTAAGGTTTTTTTGTGTTGACCATGGCATGATGAAGAGGATATGTCTCTGGGAGGGGTCTCTTTGGCTCCTAAGAGGCAGAATTACACTGCTTTTTGATGGTGTTGCCATTTATTCAGGCAAAGGAGTGAGGAAGATAAAGAATTTGGCTTTTGACGTTTTGAATTTAATGTAACCCTTCGCATTCGAAGTAGAGATAATGAGTAGGTGTCTACATGTAAGAGTCTACAACGCAGAGAAAGAAGCTTGGATCAGCCCATCATTTGAGAGTCATTACCCTAGAAATGATCACGAAAGTCACAGATTTGAATAATCGGCCTAGGGAAGAAGTTCAAAATAAAACTATGGGGTCCAAGATGAAGAAATTCAGGCATTCGAAAGGCAGTCGTGGAGGATAGGCTGAGGAGAAGAAACCTAGAGATGGAGGAGTGCTCCTGTGTCCTGGAAGTCTGGGAAAGATCACGAAGTGAATGAAGATCATGAAAATCACTGAGAGAATGGCCCAAGAGAGAACCCATCAAGAGGGCAGATGTGAGCCGAAGGCAGATAAGTAGCAGAAAAAGCGAATGTTGGGAACTGCAGGGAAAAAAAGAGACTTTTTCTCCAATCTGTCTGCAAAGGAGGAGGCTCAAGATAAGGTATTCATCAATGAGGGGTTGAGGACAATGATATTTTTTTCTCTCTAACAATGGAAAGATCATAAGTAAGTTATCTATTGTTGTGAAAGAGCTCATGAAATGTGCTGGAGATAGACAAGGCTTAATTGCGATTTTAGGATTCCTGACCAAGCAGGGGAGTCTGTCTTAAAGCAAGGGGTTAGGGAGAACCTCAAATGAGAGGGGGGACTGCCTCCTTGAAGTTACCAGGACAGAAGAAGAGGATGAAGGTTAGTTAAAGGTGTGATATTCAAGGGAAGCTGAGGGACTTCTCATTCTATTGTTTCAAATTTCTCTAAGGAATAGGACATTTTGTCATCTTTTGTGTGTTGTGGGAGTGACTGCAGAGACTTGAGAGAAGTGCTAAGGGTTTAAAATGCCAGATATAGGTGACCGGGAGGAAGGCAGCAAACCACACTGCCATGTGTACATACCCAACCATCTTACATGTTCTGCACCTGTACCCCAAAACCTTAAATGCAATACAAAATATATCTGTTGTAAAAATGAGACCTCAATGGAACAAGGAAACACAGGAGGGTTCCTGGGCAGTAGCGAACCTGCCTTTGAGGCTAAACATTAATGCATTCTGCCTTGCTGGGTTATCTCTTTCAGCAGCACTTGCTTCTTGAATGAAGATGAGTGAGTCAGAGAGCTCATTTGGAATTTGGGTTTACCAAAATATTAAATCCCTAAGGGATTTCAGGATCCTGGCAAAAATATTCCTGAAGAAATCTAGACGGTGCTAGGAGGAAACATGAGTGGTTAATGGATTAGGAGGAATCCCAGGGGATTAGTTGACATTATTAAACGGCTGAGTCAATGTTCCTCCAAGACAGCAACATTGACGGAGTTACATGCAGCACAGTTACATGCTTTAGTACCTCATAGTGGTTACGAGATTAGGCTCTTGCATCACACTATCTAGAGCTAAATCTCAGCTTCTTTGCAAAAGATAATGAGTTTGGGTGCATCACTCAAACTTGCAGGAAAGTTACTCTCCCTCTGTAAGACCGAGATGGTGGTTACTGCAGAATCTACATCATGAGCTTGTCATACATGAGTTAATATGTACAAAGCACTTCACCAATGCAGACATGTATAAAAAATGCAAATTTAATAGCATTGCTTTGAATTCCTACCGAAAACCTTGAGGCAGCTATTATTGCTTCTATTTTATACTTGAGAGAAACTGAGGCTCAGGGAAGTTTAGGAGTTTGCCGAAGATCCCAGGTAACTAAGGTATAAGATCAGCTTAACCACAATAATGCTTAAAACTCACATATTGCAAAGCTTGTTTAACATTTACTGTCCTTAGTGGCTGGAAGAATTGGGATCTAGAGAGAGCTGGTTTAATTCTTTTTCTCTTCTATGTTTCTTTTCTTTCTTTCTTTCTTCTTTCTTTCTTTTTTCTTTTCTCTCTTTCTCTCTTTTTTCTTTCTTTCTTTTTTCTTTTCATTTTTCGTAGTGTCTTTGTTTTATTTCCAGGAAAGCAACAGCAACAGTTAGAAGAAAAGTGAAAAAGACACCAGGGCTGGTAGGCATTGATCTGTCCCATGCAATGAATGTCTGGGAAATAATAATGTGTGGCCTTGAAGTGTGACCTGGGCCACTCATTACTTAAGTGTCTTTTTAATGCTTTTATTCTGCAATGTGAACTTAAATAAACACTATTATAAGTTATTGGGGTACAGGTGGTATTTGGTTACGTGAGAAAGCTCTTTAGTAAAGATTTGCGAGAGCCTGATGCACCCATCGCCCGAGCAGTATACCTTGCACCGTATTTGTTGTCTTTTATCCCTCGGCCCTCCTACTAATCCGCTCAAGTTCCAAAAGTCCGTTGTACCATTCTTGTGCTTTTGCATCCTCATAGATTGTTCCCTCATATCGGTGAAAACATATGATGTTTGGCTTTCTATTCCTGAGTTACTTAACTTAGAATAATAGTCTTGAGTCTCACCAGTTTATTGCAAGTGGTGTTAATTCACTCCTTTTCATGGCTGAGTAGTATTCCATCTTACGTATGTACCAGAGTTTCTTTATACAGTGGTTGAATGATGAGCATTTGGATTTGCTTCACTATTTCGCTATTGGAATTGTGCTGCTATAAACATGCATGAGCAAGTTTCTTTTTAGAATGACGATTTTTTTCCCTCTGGGTAGATACCCAGTAGTATGATTACTGGATCAAATGATATGCACCTTGCACTATTCCAAGATGGCTTCTGGAAATACATTGGACCATTTTCCCATCTGTACCATGTGGGTTGTTTGCTAGGTACATCTGCTTCACAGGTGTGTTGTAAATATGACGTGGAATATGAGAGGAAGTGTTTGTCAACTGTAAAACAATTTCTGTTCTCGGACTTTCTCTCTCATCTTCTTGTTACTTCTCATTTCTTCACATTTCCAAGTAGGCATTAGACTAGAGTATTCCCCAGCCCATAGACACATCTGCTTTACTCCAGAAGGGCCTAAGTATGCTGTGAATGAAATTGGGATTCCAGCAAAATAGATTTCATCTGCTAGCAGCATCCTTGGTCCATTAACAAGCCTCAAACACAGATAGCAGATCTTCTTCCTCTTTGTCATCCAGATAAAGAAAAGTAAAGATATAAAACCACAAAATAATACAAATACTAGACTCTTTATCAAGAGATTTGGGATTGGACCAGTCTTGTACTTATAGCATAACTGTATCAACTGTACCTGTTATGGTAGCAATATCTCTCTTACAGACTTAGAAGCCAGTTCCAATTGGTTTACAAAGAGGGTGGAGAGAGGAAAAGTATAGTGTAGGGCTAGAGAAGCTATGCATCCACCAAAGACAGCTTTCCCATTTATTTCTTTCTCACATACATGCCATGATTTGATGACACTACTAGTTATCTATGGTATCTTCCCCTCTCTGATGCCTTCCCATCAATATGGCAGGGCTGGGGTCTCACCAGTTGGAGACAGACTACTTGCTCTGGGTGTGCTACGTTTGCCACCCCATCTGGGCCCAGAGCTGCCTCTCTGTGGAATGTATTATTGAACACATAAGGCGAATTACTGCCAGGGGCTCCTGGTCACTTACAGACAATTCTCCAGCCGTTTAGCGTGGCTTTTTCCATAGACATCAGTGATAAATAATGATTTAAAAGGGAAAGTCAAGAAATAGTAGCATAAGCATATCATTTAAAAACATGGAGAAAAAACAAATAAGTAAGAAAAAATGGTTGGTTCTGAGAAGCTGGATTTGGAAGAGAACAGGATTAGGGTGGGAGATTTCACACTATTTGATTCATTAAACTCCATACATAGACAATTTTGACAAGATTAAAACTTTAAAAAATTATTTCAATATTTCTAGTCTATCTGTGAGCTAGGAATAATAAGAACTTTTGATAACTCTCCATCTTTAAGAAAAGCTGAAAAGAAATTTTTTTGTTAGTACTTTGGTATAGCCTGTGTTTTTGGGTTATTACCTATATTTTTTATTTCATCAAAATACTCTATAATTAGAAAGAAAATAGGTAAGAGAGAGATGATAATCAATATATACAGTATAAGAATATTTACAAAATCACTAGATTACTAAGGTGCAAGAGCAGTCTAACCATAATGCCATTTAAAATTTACATATTTGTTAATGTTTTCTTTAACACCTATCACTTTACCTAAAGTTGGCAGTAGATTAGAGGTTGTTATTCACATCTCAGTGATAAAGATGCTGTGTTTACATAATTGATTTCCCCATGGTTTAATAGTCTCAATGAGGTGGAGCCCAATCTAGTATACAGGTAGCTTCTCTTTTCCCTCCTTTTGCAATGCTTTGTCTGGGATTCTGGATAAGCTAAGTTTTGCTACAATAAAAAATAGCCCCCACAGCTCCATGAATTAAATCAACAAGCATGTGTTTACAGCACCTGCTACATATCCATCCTATATCACTAGAGACTGCTTTATGAGTAGTGGTCCTACTAGTCCAGATAGACTGAATCACTACTATTTGGAATATTGCCAGACATCACCCCAGGGTGAAAAAAGAACTCTGAAGCCTGTTGCCTGGATAGCCTGCAAGTGTGCCCAATACATCTGCTCAAGCTCACTGAAAACTATGAGACTTCATGTGTCCACAAAGGAAAGAGAGAAATGTTTGGAGAACAGGTCTAATGACTACCAAGCCTTTATGTTCATGGGTGATTGAAACCACTCCACCTTAAGAGTAAGACTGTTTTTCTCCACAGTTAGCTAGGATAAACTTTTTTTCATTGCCTGCACATCATCGCCCCTTTAATAGTAACAACTACTGGGGCAGCAGAGGGAGAGAGGTTGAGAATTAAGGAGAAATAATTCAACTTAATTCAACTGGTGCACATTGGAGGGCACCATGTGCAATACTATTCATTGGTGCTATTATCACTTGATTTGCTGCACCAAGGTGTGTATGAAAGAGACTTTTTTCTAGTGATCCTATTCCAGGTTGGTATAACCACCTGAGCAATCATTTTTAAAGTAAATAATGACAATAATGATGGTAAGTGTGAAAAGTGGTTTATTTCATTTTTCCTAAAGTCAATGTCTGCAAAAAGGAAGAAGAGGGTTCCACATAAGCAAAAAATTAAGGGAGGCAAGGTGTGGTGCTAAGGGCTAGAATGCAGAGACTGAGGACATGGCCATTTATCTTTTGATTGAAGGTGAGGCAGGAAATGGGGGTGAGAGTGTTTATACTGCTTCCCCATAACAGTAAAGAAAGAGAAAAATAAATATATATGCATGCATTACTAGAAGCAGTGACCAGAATGCTCTAATAAAGACACAGTGATTGCCAGTGAAGAATAAGAGTCCCTTACATTTGCATTCATTTTCTACTAAAATAGACTGGATTTTGATCATCTAGAAAGGTATAGAGCAGGCAGAACTCTGTGTAAAAACTGCCTGCATTTAGGAACTGGATTAATGTATCTCTAAGTCTTAGAAACAAAACCCTAAGGTCTTGCAGTGTTGAGAAAATGAGTTTTAAGTCACAGCTGCTCAGAAGCCTCTATCTTTCCTTCCTCTACATCTCTGTTTAGTGGTTGTTTTGAAACTTAAAGTCGTCAGTATATGAAAGACATCTGACACATCTTCTGGCTTGTCAAAGGTCAAATTACAGCAGTAAGTTATTCCGTTTTTCTTTTTTCTACTAAAGAAATTTGATCGGATTCACACGTTCAAGGAAAATCCTTACTTGCCCTGGCTTTTTTCAGGACAAGCCCTTATTATAAATTGAAACTCAACTCAAGACCATCAAAGTGATACCTCTATGAGTCTGCAAGAACTACCGTGTTACTGGGTTTGAGATGCCAGATCTCAATAATCAGTAATGCAGATACAGCTTAGATCACAATGCCTAAGTCCTTTTAAATACATGGAAAGCCTTCCCAAGAAGGATGGGTACAAACAAGCCCAGACGGTGAGGACTAAAATAAATAGCCAATTCTTCAATGCCCAAACACAGACAAACATCCACAAATATCAAGACCATCCATGAAAACATAATCTCACCAAGTGAACCAAATAAGTCACCAGAGACCAATCCTGGAGAAACAGATATGTGACTCTTCAGACAGAGCATTCAAAATAGCTGTGTTGAGGAAACTCAAAGAAATTCAAGTTAATGCAAAGAACAACTTTGAAATTTTACCAGTTAAATTCAACAAGGAGATTTAAATAATTTAAAGGAATCAAGCAAGAATCAAGAATTTATCCAAGCAGGAATTCTGGAGCTGAAAAATGCAATTGACATATGGAAAAAGTACCAGTCTCTTAACAGCAGAATTGATCAAGCAAAATAAAGAGTTAGTGAGCTTGAAGACAGACTATTTGAAAATACACAGTCAGAGAAGACAAAAGAGAAAATAATAAAAGAAATGACTATGCCTATAGGATCTAGAAAATAGCTTCAAAAAGGCAAATCTAAGAGTTATTGGCCTTAAAGAGGTGATAGAGAAAGGGATAGCAGTAGAAAGTTTATTCAGAAGGACGATAACAAAGAACTTCCCAAACCCAGAGAAAAATATCAATATCCAAGTGCAAGAAGGTTACACACACCAAGCAAATTTAACTCAAAGGAGATTACCACAAGGCATTTAATGATCAAATTTCTAAAGGTCAATGATAAGAAAAAAAAAGGATCTTAAAAGCAGCAAGAGAAAAGAAACAATGTACAATGAAGCTGCAATACATCTACCAGACTTTTCAGTGGAAACCTTACAGGCCAGCAGAGAGTGCCATGACATATTTAAAGTACTGAAGGGAAAAGAAGTTTTCCCGTATACTAGTACATCCAGTAAAAAATATCATTCAAATACAAAGGAGAAATAAAAACTTTCTCATTCAAACAAAAGTTGAGGAAATTTATCAACACTAGAACCACTCTATAAGAAATGCTAACAGGACTAATTCAATCAGAAAGGAAAGAACATTAACAAGCAATAAGATTATCTGGAGGTAAAAATTCACTGATCATAGTAAGTACACAGACAAACACAGAATACTACATCACTGTGACTATGATTTCTTAAATAGAAAGGCTAAATTAACCAATCAAAAATAATAGTGACAACAAGTTTTCAAGACATAGACAGTCCAATAAAATATAAATAGAAACAACGGAAAGTTAAAAAGTGGGGGACTGAGTTAAAGTCTAGAGTTTTTATTAGTTTGTTTGTTTATTCTGTTGTCTGTTTATGCAAACAGTGTTATCAGCTTTAAATAATGAGTTATAAGATAGTATTTGCAAGCCTCATGGTAACTCAAATCAAAAGACATACAGTAAATACACAAAAAATAAAAAGCAAAAATTAAATAACCTTAACTAAAAGGAAGACAGGAAAGAAGGTAAAAAAGGAAGAGGAAACCAGAAAACAAACATAACACAAATAACAAAATGGCAGGAGAAGTCTTTACTTATCACTAATAACCTTGAATATAAGTGGATTAAATTCTCCAGTCAAAATACATAAAGTGGCTGAACAGATAAAAAGCAAGACCCAATGATCTGTTACCTACAAGAGACACAATTCATCTATAAAAACACACATAGACTGAAAATTTTAAAAATAAATGAAAAAATATATTTCACACTAATTTAAACCAAAAAAAGCATAAGTACCTATTCTTTTATCAGATAAAAAATATTGCAAGACAAAAACTGTAAGTAGAGTCAAAGAGGGTCACTATATAGTAATAAAGAGATTAATTCATAAAGGGGATGCAACAATTGTGAATGTATATGCTTCTGACACTGGTGCATTCAGATCTATAAAGCAAATATTATTAAAGCCAAAAAGAGAGATAGATCCCAATACAATAATAGCTGGAGACCTCAACACCACACTTTCAGGATTGGAAAATCTTTTTTAAAAATCAAGAAAAAAGATACTGTAATTAATCTGTAGTATAGGCCAAATGGACTTAATACATATTTATAGAAAATTTCATTGAATGGCTACAGAACCCATATTCTTTCCCTCAGCACATAGATTGTGCTGAAGATTAGACCATATGTTCAGTCACAAAACAAGTCTTAAAATATTTCAAAAAATGAAATAATATCAAGCATCTTTCCTGATTACAATGTAATAAAAGTAGAAATCAATAACAAGGGTAATTTTGGAAACTATACAAATATATAGAAGTTAAACAATATACTCCTGAATATTCAGTGGTTCAATGAAGCAATTAAGAAAATCGAAACATTTCTTAAAACAAATGATAATGGCAATGAAAATCCCAAAACCTATAGAATACAGAAAAGATGAAACTAAGAAGAAGGTTCATAGCTATAAGTGCCTACATCAAAAAAGAAGAAAAACTTCAAATAAACAACCTAATGATGCATCTTAAAAAACTAGAAAAGCAAAAGCAAACAAAACCCAAAATTAGTAGAAGAAAAAAATAATAATAAAGATCCGAACAGAAATAAATGCAATTGAAATAAAAAACAAATAGTGCAAAATACATATGAAACAAAAAGTTGGCTTTTTTGAAAAGTTAAACAAAATTGACAAACCTTTAGCCATACAACAACAACAAAAAGAAAAGACCCACATAAATAAAATTATAGATGAAAAAGGATACTGCAGAAATTCAAAAGATCTTTAGTAGCTACTATGAGAAACTTTATGTCAACAAATTGGAAAATCTAGAAGAAATGGACAAATTTCTAGACACATACAACATACCATGATTGAACCATGAAGAAATCCAAAACCTGAAAAGATCAATTAAAAGTAACATGATTAAAGGGGTAGTAAAAGTATCCCAGTAAAGAAAAGTCCAGAATCCAATTACTTTACCGCTGAATTCTACCAAACATTTAAAGAAGTAATATCAATACTACTCAAAATATTCTGAAAAACTGAAAAGGAGGAAATACATCCAAACTCATTCTATAAGGCCAGTATTACCCTGTTATCAAAACCAAAGACACATTAAAGAAAAAAAGACACATCAAAAAGAAAAAAAGAGAACTAAAGGACAACCAAAGACACATCAAAAAAAAAAAAGAAAGAAAGTAAAGGCCAATATCACTGATGAATATTATTGCAAAAATCCTCAACAAACAAATAGCGAACTGAATTCAACAACACATTTAAAAGATCATTCATTATGACCAAGTGAGATTTATCCCAGGGAAGCAAGGATGGTTTAACATGCAAATCAATCAATGTGATACATCATATCAGCAAAGCAAAGCACACAACCATGCAATCATTTCAATTCATGCTGAAATAGCATTTGGTGTAATTTAGCATCCCTTCCTGATAAATGCCCTAAAAAAACTAGGTATAGAAGGAACATACATCAACACAATAAAAAGCACATATGACAGACCCACAGTTAGCATCATATTGAATGGGGAAAGACTGAAAGCCTTTCCTCTAAGATCTAGAACATGACAAAGATGCTTACTTTCACCACTGTTATTCAACAGTGATGGGAGTCCTAGCTAGAACAATCAGATAAGAGACAGTAATAAAGAGCACCCAAATTGGAAAAGAAGTCAAATTATCCTTGTTTGCATACCATCTAAGTTTATATTTGGAAAATCCTTAAAGCTCCACCAAAAAAAAAGATAAATTCTGTGAAATTGCAGAACATAAAATTAACATAAAAATAAGTAATATTTTATATTACATCAGCCCACAATCTAAAAACAAAATAAAGTAATTCCATTTATATTAGCTACAAATAAAATAAGATACCTAGGAATTAACTTAAGAAGTGAAAAGTATTGATATGGTTTGGCTGTGTCCCCACCCAAATGTCAACTTAAATTGTAGTTTCCATAGTTCAAACATGTGATGGGAAGGACCCAGTAGGAGGTAATTGAATTATGGAGGTGTTTTACCTCCTTCCCTCCAGTAGGAGGTAATTGAATTATGGAGATCTGATGGTTTTATAAAAGGCTTCCCCTTCCACTCAGCTCTCATACTTCTCTTTCTGCCGCCTTGTGAAGAAGGATGTGTTTGCTTCCCCTTCTGCCATGATTGTAAGTTACCTGAGGCCATGCACAGTTATTCTCAGCCATGCACAACTGTGAATCAATTAAACTTCTTCCTTTTATAAATTACTAGTCTCAGGTATTTCTTCATAGCAGCATGAGAACAGATTGATACAGATATCTACAATAAAAACTATTAAAATTAATGCAAGAAATTGAAGAGGACACCAAAATATTGAAAGATGTTTTATGTTCATGGATTGGAAGAATAAATACTGGGAAAATACTTTCTACTACCCAAAGCAATTTACAGATTCAATGCAATACCTATCAGAATATTAATGACTTCTTCACAGAAATAGAAATATCCTTAAAAAAAAGAAATAGAAAATCCTAAAATTTATTTGGAACCACAAAAGACCCAGAATAACCAAAGCTATCCTAAGCAAAAAGAACAAAATTGAAGAAATCACATTACTTGACTTCAAATTAGACTACAGAGGTAAAGAAACCAAAATAATTACACTGGATTAAAAACAGACACACGAAACCAGTGGAGCAGAATAGAGAAGCCAGAAATCAATTCATATATCTACAGTAAACTCATTTTTGACAAGATTCCAAGAAGTTACATTGGGGAAAGGACAGTCTCTTCAATAAACAGTGCTGGGAAAAATGGATATCCATATGCAGAAGGATAGACTAGACTCCTATCTGTCATCATATAGAAAAATCAAATCAAGATGGATTAAATACTTAAATCCAAGACCATAAACTACGAAACTACTGAAAGAAAAAAACTGGGGAAACTCTCCAGAACATTGGAGTGAACAAAGACTTCTTGAGTAATGCCCCGTAGGTGTAGTCAACCAAAGCAGAAATGGACAAATAGGGTCACATAAAGTTTAAGGCTTCTGCACAGCAAAAGAAGCAATCAACAACGTGAAGAGACAACCTACAGTATAGCAGAAAAGATTTACAAACTACCCATCTGACAAGGAATTAATACCCAAAATATGTATGGAGTTCAACAGTTCTGTAGAAAAAAGTCTAATAATAAGATTGAAAATATGCAAAAGATCTGAACAGACGTTTCTCAAAAGAAGGACATACAAATGGCAAATAGGTATATGAAAAAGTGCTTACCATCACTGATTATCAGAGAAATGTAAATCAAAGCTACAGTAAAATATTATCTCACCTCCGTTAAAATGACTTTCTTTCCAAAAGACAGGCCATATAAAATACTGGGGAGGATGTAGACAAAAGGAAACCTTCATATACTGTTGCTGGGAATGTATATTAGTACAGCCACTATGAAGAACAGTCTGATGGGTCATCAAAAAAATCAAAAATAGAGCTACTGTAAAATTCGGCAATCCCATTCCCAGGTATATATAAAAAGAAAGAAAATCAGTATGTCAAAGAGATATCTGAAGTCCCATATTTATTGAAATATTATTCACAATCGCTAAGATTTGGAAGCAACCTAAGTGCCCATGAACAGATAAATAAATGAAGAAAATGTGGTTCATACACACAATGGAGTACTATTCAGTCATAAAAAGAATACAATTCTGTCATCTGCAACAACAAGGATGAAACTAAAGGGCTTTAAGATTAAGCGAATGAGCCAGGCACAGAAAGATAAACATCACATGTTCTTACTTATCTGTAGGGGCTAAACATTCAAACAATTGAACTCATAGAGAGAGAGAGTAAAAGGATGGTTATCAGAGACTGAGAAGGGTAGTGGCTGGGGGAAGGAGGAATGGTTAATGAGTTAAAAAAAAAAAAAGAATAAACAAGACCTAGCACTGTTGTGCTAACACCATAACATAAAAAAGAGTCTGTCACCATATAGAAAAATGGATTAAATACTTAAATCCAATATCTTAAACTATGAAACTACTAAAAGAAAAAAATTGGGGAAACACTCCAGAACATTAGAGCGAGCAAAGACTTCTTGAGTCATACCCCATAGGCAGAGGCAACCAAGGCAGAAATGGACAAATGGGATCACGCAAAGTTTAAAGCTTTGTGACTGTAGTAAAAGATAACTTAATTATTCCTTTAAAAATAACTAAAAGTATAGTAGGATGTGTTTGTAACACAAAAGACAAAATGATTGAAGTGATGAATACCCTATCTACCCTGATGTGATTATCACACATTGAATGCCTGAATCAAAATATCGCATACAACCCATAAATAGGTATACCTCCTATGCACCCACAAAAATTAAATATTAGAAAAAAAACTCAAATGAAATGGAAAATATGCTTTCTGTCTTCCCGGAAGATGAGGTTTCTCTCTTCTGTGTAGCTCTATGGACTGTTGGTACACATCATCACAAACTGGGTGACTTAAAACCACAAAAAATTCATTCTTTCATACTTTTGGAGACCAGAAGTCCAAAATCAAGTCTTCAACAAGGTCACACTCCCGCCAAAAACTCTGGGAAATAATCCTTCCTTGCCTCTTCCAGATTCCTGTATCTCCAAACATTTCTTGACTTCGAGAAGCATCACTCTACTCTGCTTCTGGCTTCACATGGCTATCTCTCCGCTTCTGTGTGTCTCAAATCTCCCTCTGCCTTTGTCTTACAAGGATACCTATTACTGACTTTAGGGCCCACCCTAAATACAGAATGTTCTCATCTCAGAATTCTTAATCACATCTACAAAGACCCCATTTCAAAACAAGGTCACATTCACCAGTTCTAAGTTCTCTTGAGGGGGAAACTATTCAACCCACTATAGTACCCATTTAGGAATCGTCAGGCAGCATAGATGGCTGGACTTCTACAATGGAGCATTGCTCATATGACATTTAGGAAGAGGTAAGTCCTTTCAAGTCTTCCTCACTCACCCAATTAGGATGACTTAGATTTGTAAAATATTCTCCATCCATTTCTAAGAAAGTACTAAGTGGCCTCCAGAACTTGGGAAAAAATCATTCCTTATCACTAGCCAGGCTCATAGCATTCAGTTGTTCCAGGTTTTGATTAAAAAATTTTTTTTTCCTCAGCACCCATTATGCATCCTGGGCTAGACATTGGGTTGACAAGGAGGTGGATGGGACAAGGCATTGGTCACTTTCTCCCCAACCATAAGCCCTCTTTTGGAGACCTGCTATTTGCTGCCTTCTAGGAAAAAGTGAATTTACACAACACAGGTTTTGTCTCCCTGGACTCAGCTGATTGGATCAGGAATGGATACCTGGCCCTATGTCAGCCTCACAATGACTTAAGAGATGAAGCCCCTGTTTTCTTGTTTGTTCATTGTTTGTTGAGCAGTCTTATTCACCATGTGCCCAGTGACAATTTGCAAAAAGGGAAGATGTGCTGCCTATCTCCAAGGAAAGACAAGCCTTTTCACTGCCTAGAACACCCCATGATCTTTTTTGAAAATAAGTTCCAAATGTTCTCAGGTTTCTTTCCTCTACAGCCAGCTGATCTCTGGCTATGCCCTCAGTGAGGGCAAGAGGGACAGACCTCTGGCTTGCTAGACACACAGTGCAGTACACAGTTCAACAAAGATGTAAACAAAGTGCTACAGGAGTTGGGAAGAGGGTGGCTGGCTGGCTCTGTAAGCAAAGGAAGTGCCACCAAATAGGCAACACCCATTTGGAAAAATGAGTAGAAATTGTGAGGTTTAAATTTTAATAATTAGTGTGCTCATAAAGTAGTTCACAGCCTTGAATTCACATCTGGGCAATACCTGAGCCCACTTCAGACCAGTTGAACAGAAGTTGTAAATTCTTCATGTGTATATTTTTAAATTCACGAGGTAATTCTGATGTACAGAGAAGGCTGAGAATCACTGACTTAATGAGTTACATAATAAACCCACTTCCTTCTAGAGCAGAACATCCTCAATTCTCTTTAGACTAATAGCTACAGTGTCATCATCCTGAAGCCAGCCACGTGCCAGGCATTACATTCACAGCCCCCTAGTGCCTCACTGTGTGAAACATGCAGCAGGTGCTAAAGAAATATGTTTAGTTTTTATGCAGCACTAGGAGACATAGGCTTCTCATACTCATTGGGCTTCATCACTTGTCTTTGTCCACAGCTCCCTCTTTTTCATTGATGACATCACTGACTCCTAAAAATCATTTTGTCCTTTACATTTGCATCCTCCTTTCTTCTGCCACTGCATTAGTCCAGGCCTCTCACATGACACTTTTATTAAACGTCTCTCTGAATCCAATGAGTACATCATCATAATTATGATCATCATATACTCACACACCCCAAACACAGCCATGAACTCCACTATCTATCCACACACCCATCTCTAACCCATTTATCCAACCATCACCCACCCATTCACCCACTCACTTATCCATCCATACATGCATTCCTCAATACACTCATCCACCCACCCATCCATTCATTCATTTATCCTTATGTATACTCATCCATCCACCAGTTCTTCGTTTATCCATTCCTCCATACATTTAACTATCCACCTGTCCATTTATTCATCCATCTCTTCACACACTCAGCGGTACAACCCATCCCTTCATTCATCTGTCCCTCTATACTGTCATCCATCCACCTGTCCATTCATCCATCAATTTATTCATCCATCATACACCCATCTATCCATCCATCTTACACATTGTTAGGTGTCAGTTACATTTAGGATTAGGAATAGGTAGGCTAAAGTAAGATTCAGGGTTAGATATGGAAAAAGTAATAATAGGTTTATAATTAGGGATGGGCAGGGTGAGATTAGGTTTAGGCTTAGTATGGATTGGCTAAAATTAAGTTTAGGGTTAAGGATGGAAGGTAAGGTTAGGTTTAAGGATAGGATGGGTAGAGTGAGGGTTCAATTTAGTTATTGATGAGGAGATGGAGGGCTGGTAGGGAGGCCATGAAAGCCCTCCAGCAGAGTTAATACCCAGTGGACATGTGAATGGTCAAGACAAGTGTGTTCACCTAAGAGTGGATTCGTAGTCACCCCAGCAGAGGAAGAGACTGATCATCTGCCCAATGAAGGGAAACAGAATGATCCCTGCGGAGAACTTCCCAGGGGCCTCGTGCAGGCTTGGGTGCTGGGAGGGGAGGAGAGATGGTATGCGGAGGGTCAGAAGGGCGGATTTTGGAGTCTGCAATAAAGTGTTCAATTTATATGGAAGGCTATGGGGATAGCAGGAGGATTTCATGCAGGGATGGGGTGACATTGAGCACATATCTCCAACCATGGAGAAGTCCCTCTCAGCTTTTCCAGTTTCTGTGCATGGTCCTCAGCTAGCTTAGAAAGTTGGCTCTGGGTAGATGTGCCAACACAAAATTAGGGAGTACTAGAAACGACTTTTTCAAGAAATAAAGAACTCCGAATGTGTGAGCAGTCAGTTTAGAAAAACTCAGCCAGCTGCCATCGCTCCTGCCTTACAACCAGTTCCTGCCATCCCTCACCACAACTAAGAAGGACTTTAGAAAGATTTGTGCTGAGGAGTCAATACTTGGCTTGTGTTCTCCTTCCTTTATTCTTTCCCTTTTGTCTGCCCTCCCCAGTCTCGTCTTGCAAGAGAGGGGCTGGACCTTCTCCCTGGCCAGTTACCAAGAGTGACACTGAGAAGAACAGCAACCCACCATCCTTCAAGGGCAGCGGGCAGCATATGAGAAAGTCTGGAAGTGCAAGGGAGCCTGGTCCACTGAGGTTTGAAATGGAGCCTCTTCTCCTAGGTGTCTGGTGGCAGGGTTGGAGGAAATGATGTAGCAGAGTCCCCTGGAGAGTAAAAGGACACTAGAGTTTAAACTTCATTCTGAAGTGGAAGAAGATGGAAGAAAAGAACAATAAAGTATTTTAAACTTATAAGGGAGATAATACATTTATAGTTTTAAATTTTTAGTCACAGATATAAAAAATTTTAGTCACTGGAGATAGAAAAGTATATGTGTATATATATATATATATGCATATGTACATTATATATATGATAGATCTAAATAGAGGGATAGATAATGGATGGATGGATAGATAAATAGGTATAGAGATAACTGAGGAATGGATGGACAGATGGATGGATGGGTGAGACAGATACACGGATAGATAATGAGTGAATGGATATACAGACATTAGATAATGGATGTATAGATGATAGATACATACATAGATAAAGGATGTATGAGTGTTAGATAGAAACATAGATACTTGCATAATGAGTGAATGGTTGGACAGATGGATGAATGGGTAAGATAGATAGATAGATAGATAGATAGATAGATAGATAGATAGATAGATAGATAGATAGAATTTTGGAATTTATCAAATATTCCTATCACAAGAACTTGAATTTATGTTGTCTATCCATAAGAACTAGAAGCCAGAGAGAAAAGGTTGGCATATTCATTTCTTTTGTTTCATTTTGTTTTGTTTTGTTTTGTTTTGTTTTGTTTGAGATTAGATGGAGTCTCACTCTGTCACCCAGGCTGGAATGCAGGGGTCAATCACTGCAAACTCTGCCTCTGGGTTCAAGCAATTCTCCTGCCTCAGTCTCCTGAGTAGCTGGGATTACAGGCACCCACTACCATGCCCGGCTAATTTTCATATTTTTAGTAGAGATGGGGTTTTGCCATGTTGGTCAGGCTGGTCTCAAACTCCTGACTTCAGGTGATCCTCCAGCCTTGGTCTCCCAAAGTACTGGGATTACAGATGTGAGCCCACATGCCTGACCAGCATATTTGAATACATAAAATTATAAATGTTTTATGTATCAGAAGATACAATGCAAAAAGTTAGAAGATAACAGATTGAGAGACTATATTTGTCACTTTTGCACAAAAAATTGTTAACATTTCTTAAAAGCAGCTCCACAGAAAAATTAGTCAATTCATAGGAAGATGAAATATTAATTCACTGCAAATAGACACTAGTAGTCAGAGGAATGCAAATCAAAGCAATAAGATGGCATTGTTCAACCATCATAATGTTTTTCTTTAACAAATTGATAATGGTTCTAAACTGAGAAGCATGGAAGAACACCTGTTCTTTCACAGACAGGTACTCACGGTGTTTCATAAAATGATACAGTCTTTTTAGTGAGCAACTTGGCAACTAACTTTCCATTTTTATTTTTTATTTTTATTTTTTAAAACTTTTTGAGATGAAGGCTCACTCTGTTACCCAGGCTGGAGTACAGTGGTATCTCAGCTCACTGCAACCTCCATCTCCTGGGTTCAAGCAATTCTCCTGTCTCAGCCTCCCAAGTAGCTGGGACTGCAGGCGTGCACCATCACGCCTCATTTTGTATTTTTAGTAGAGAGGGATTTTTAGCATGTTGTCCAGGCTGGTCTCAAACTCCTTAGCTCAAGTGATCTGCCTGCCTCAGCCTCCCATAGTGCTGGGATTATAGGTGTGAGCCACCGCGACTTGCCTTCAAAATGTTTTAAAAGTCCACACTGTATGTTCCAATGATATGCACACACCAGTTTGTTTCTACTGCATCATAACCTGTCATAGCAACAATGGCTCCAAAACTAATCCCTATGTCCTTCAATAGATAAAATATATGTGTACGTAATCCAAATCCTTGAACTCTGAATTAGTAAAGAGCTGCTGAGCATAAGTTATGGCAGTTATGTGAACGGCTGTAGAGTTATGTCATTGCTAGATAAAAAGAATAAACCCCAGAAATAGATGAATGCTCCCATTCATGTAAACAAGCAAAAAATTGTCTGTGTACAAAGACCTCTCAATGAGTAGAAGATGGTCTGGGAGCTTTGCTGGAGTGGGCAGGCTTGTGTGAGGGTGCTATTTTTTTAGGGAAGGGCAAAATAAGGGAGTTTATATAACTGGCTTTATATTATTTATTTTTAGACGTTTTACGATGAGAATCTGTCTATTATTTACTCATGTGATTAGAAAGAAAAAACAACTAACAAAATCTGCCTTAAGAAACAGATCACTCTGGCCGGGCGTGGTGGCTCACCCCTGTAATCCCAGCACTTTGGGAGGCCGAGGTGGGCGGATCATGAGGTCAAGAGATCAAGACCATCCTGGCCAACATGGTGAAACTCCGTCTCTACTAAAAATACCAAAATTAGCTGGGCATGGTGGCATGCGCCTGTAGTCCGAGCTACTTGGGAGGCTGAAGCAGGAGAATTGTTTGAACCCAGGAGACGGAGGTTGCAGTGAGCCAAGATTGCACCATTGCACGCCAGCCTGGTACCTGGCAATGAAGCAAGACTCTGTCAAGAAAGAAAGAAAAGAGAGAGAGAGAGAGAGAGAGAGAGAGAGAGAGAGAGAGAAAGAAAGAAAGAAAGAAAGGAAAAAGAAAGAAGGAAAGAAAGAAACAGATCACTCTGGTAACAGTGCCCAGATGGAGTGAAATGATCAGAAAGCTTGCAGAGGGGATCTTTTCAGGGATCTAGGCAGCATGTGAAGATCTGTGGGCTGATTCCAATGGACATGGTTGAATTTGGAGGACAGGAGCTAAATGCTCTCAGCATTTCATGCTGAGAGGGCAGAATCCAGAGCATTTGGTTACCCAACAGGGCAGGGAGCTTGCCAGTAAAGATGCTCACAGTGTATTGGGAAGCTGCAGGGTGATGGTGGTGCCATTGACAATAGTAAGTAATGGAGAATGTGGAAAAGCAATTGCATCCTGAGGAAGCATGCACTTGGCATTATTTTATGTAGTGGTTATACTTAGGAAACTGTGTAGGACAACTGGGAACAAGGCTATAGGAGATGGGTGAGCTGTAGACTGATTTTATTTGACCCATAACTTAGGTTTAATCAGTAGACTTAAAACATCCCTCTTTGGACCCAAAATGAGCATCGATTGTCTCAGTTCCTGGCCAGTGGACCCTGAACTTCTGCAGCTGCTCAGGACAGCAAGCTCTTCAATGCCAATGTTTCAAAAATATGAAAGGAAAATGTGTGTTTGTCTGGAATGAGGTTGCCCTCACTAACTTTGCTTTTGCCTGGAACCATCCCACTTGTATTG
Source organism: Leontopithecus rosalia (assembly GCA_028533165.1). NCBI lineage: Eukaryota > Metazoa > Chordata > Mammalia > Primates > Cebidae > Leontopithecus > Leontopithecus rosalia. The sequence continues at coordinate 116,881,106 of CM052655.1, forward strand.
CTCACCTTGTGCCGCTTAAAAGCTCTGACTGATAAAATGGAAAGACCAACAAACAACCAAACCTCTATGGAAAACAACAGTCTACAAAGAACGAGCTTCACCCCATACCTTCAGGGTTGGATAACAGCGTGAGCCTCAGTGCCAAGAAATTTTTTTAAAAAACCATTTAGGGGGTACGAAGTGCAGTTTTATTCGATGGATATATTGCATAGTGGTGAAGTTCGGGCTTTTATTTTAATGTAGGTAGCACCTGAATCATACACATTTTACCCAATAGGAAATTTCAAGCTTGCTATCTCAGGCTGGCCTGGCAACTTGTTGAGACTCAGTTTCCTCCCTTGTAAATGCTTCCTTTTATGTGCATTTCCTCTTTTACATTGTAATGTATGATCGACCTCAATTTTAATATCACCCTCCAGCCCAAACCCCACTTTAAGTGTATAATAATTTTCCTCTGGAAAGGTAGTTGATTGATGGCAGCAGAAAGGACATTGGAAAGAAAAATAAATTAAATTTATGCAAGTGGGAAGGGAGTTGCCTCATTAACAGAATAATTGAGCTGTTAGTTAATTTTACTTGTTATCCACAAAAAAGGGCAAAAATCTTCTAAGCAACGACTCCCTTCTTCCAAATGATTAAAAGAACAACAAAAAGGTTTGTATCTTGGATGTATCTAGTAATTATATGCCTGACACTTTTTTTTCTTTTTAAATATCATACAAGGCAGATGTATTTTTAAAATCCTGGCAATTTACACAACACTATGAAAGTGTCAGTTTTTCCTAATCAGAATTTTCTGCACTTCCCCCACCCTTATTAGCAGTAATTTCTGCTAATTGATAATTATTACCTTTTTTCTTAGTCAAATCTCGTTGCTAGTGTATCAACACTTCCTTCTTTGCTAAGATCAATATGTTTAACTCTCACTGTAAATAATGCATAAAATTAATAATAAAACTATGCTTGCTCAATAGGATGCAAACTTCATCTATTTTCATATCAGCTTCTTAATTTGGAGTCGTTTTATTATTATTTTTTTTTGTGTGCCACAGACTGGTAATAATAAGTGGCTCTTAAGCCCAAATAATGAAACTCCTCATATGTAAACGTCATTAGGACTTTAACTAAAGCCTGTTGACACAAACGAGGCTATCACTGGGCTCTGGAAGTCCCTGCGGATAATAAATATAACTCCCTTTTCAAGCCCCTTGCAATAAATCTTAATTGATTTGTAAAAGAGAATTGTTCTTTACCTCCTTGAACTGGACTGGACTGAGCCCTGAGTGATCACTCTTGGATGTCTGTAGCTAATTTCCAGGAAATTGATGAAGTCTTTACGGTAGAAAAGGGCAAGGCCAGTTGGCTGCTGGGTCCTAGCCCAAAACAAGCCCTGATCAAGGACCACTGGCAAATGGCCCCGGAAATGCTTCAGAGAAGATAACATCATCATCCCATTATCCCAGAATATGTCTTGCACCCCAAACCTACCACTCACCCCACCCTCATTCTTAATTAAGTCAGAAATACTCTACTCTCTGCAAGACAAAGACCATGGCCTTTAAAAATTATTGATGTATCTATTTATATATGATTCAAGAGGCTGAAAACACAGGAAGGTATTGCAGATAGATAGAAGAGAGAAGTAGACACAAAACCAAAGCTTTCCCCTCAGTTTGGAGTGAGGGTAGTCCTTCAAGAAACACTTTCCATGTGACAGGATCCTTGTCAGAATGGACACTCACTTGTTGCTGTAATGGAGAGAGCAGGCGAGCTGGGAGCACAGGTTCCTGTTTCTAAAGCTTTGTACATTAGCTTTGTGACTGACCAAAACCATGTTCTTCAGGTGCCTCTGTTTTCTCATCTGTAAAATGAAGAAATTCAGAGTATAAGAAGTCTCTAAACCTCTTCCTATTCTTTTACTCCACTCTAAGCCAATGTCCATTGACCCCACTATTTGTTTATTTACTTGCTTTGAGGATGAAAGCAGGCATAGCCAAAAGACTGATTTCATAAACGACAAGGGAGCGAAAAGAAGTTAAGAGCTCAGCCACGGTCGGAGTGCACTGCAGGCCAAGGAAAGGTTCTATCCTCATATTAGAGAGCAAGCAGGGCTGGAGTCAAGCGCTTGTGTCACCATGTGTTAGCCAACATGGTGACATGTTGCTAACATTTTAACATGGCTGCTCTCACTTTTTAAGTAGGAGTAAAAGTATCAAGAAAAACGAAAGACTATTCTCAGAATAGAGGAAAGATCGGCTTCTGAATAAAAAAAGCAAATCAGAATGACCTGAAAAGTGACAGGTTTTCCTCATAGGAAAAGAGAAGAAAGAAGAGATTACCTCCCTGAAACCAGAATAGCCCTACAACTAAGAGAAGCAATGGGATAAGATGGCAATAGAAATGGGACAGAGCACAAACCACCAGGAAGCAATGCAAAGCAGGATGACAAAGATCAAACTCACATTGGAGCCAGAAAAGGACTACACGGAAGGCAGAAGAGGTGGAATCAGCCCTGTGGAAAGTAAGCCACTGTTGCAGAATGGGAATTTTACATTTCTCCTCATAAGGCAAAGGTAAAGAAAAATTATGTGGCAGATTACCTTTGTCCTGGGGTACAAAGATGAATTTTAGTCTATGGTCCACTCAGTGAATATGTATTGATCACTCATCATATAGCAAGGACTGTTTTTGTACTTTAGCTATATCGGTGAACAACACAAACAAAATTTCTTCAGCTCTTAGAGCTTATAGTCTAAGTCAGTGGACCCCAACCTTTTTGGTACCAGGGACCAGGTTCCTGGAAGATAAATTTTTCCTCAGACAGCAGGTGGCGAGTGTAGGGGATGGTTTCAGGATGAAACTGTTCCACCTCAGATCATCCGGCATTAGTTAGATTTTCATAAGGAGCCTGCAACCTAGATTCCTTGAATCCTCACAGGCACAGTTCACATCAGGGTTTGCACTCCTATGAGAATCTAATGCTGCTGATGTGACAGGAAGTGGAGTCAGGCAGTAATGCTCACTTACCTCCCACTCACCTCTTGCTGTGTGGCCCAGTTCCCAATAGGCCATGGACGGGTTCCAGGCTGTGGCCCAGGGACTGAGGACCTCTGGTTCAAGTGCTAGGTCTCATTGAGTGCAAATGTTATCAATCAGAAATAATCAAAGGAAAACTCATATTTTTAGCTGCCATGTTTCCATTTTTTATATGTAAAGTTCAGCCACCCATTCTTTGAGATAGATTATGTTCATATATAACTCAGAGTCCCATGCCTAACAAAGAGCAACAACTTGCCATAAATGGCAAAGCAGAAAAGGGAAGAAATGAAACTCCCACTTGTCGCTCAGCAGGCTGCTGTTTATTAGTTTGCTGTGTTGACCTCTATTGAACTCTAGGCTCTCTGAGAGCCAGAATCTACCTCAGTAACCACTATGCAGGATATTTTCCTGAACCAAACAGGAGACCAATAATGATCTGTGGAATGTTAAGTTAAGGAATGAAACCTGAGTTGTTCTGCTGCAGAGTTTATGCTTTCAAACACCTAGCTATACTTAGTTTACAAGTGAACAAAACGTTCTGATATTTATGAGAGACCTCAGTATAGAAATTAAAGTTTCGTCCATGATTATGGAAAGCCAATAGAAATAAATTTAGGCCTAAAGACATCCTGACAAAAGCACCGAAAAGATGTAAACAAAGACAGTGTGTACCCAGTTAATAAATAATTTGCTCAAAAAAAAATTCACATCACGCTAACTCAGACTTTTGCTTTCCAACACTACAGGTTTTGATGGTTGTCTAAATACTTTGCAAGGAAAACAGTTCTGATCTTTAACTGTAGAACTGGCAAGGCTTTACTCCATCTAGGGTAGCAATCGAAAGACATCATCATCTATTCAAATACTCAAAAGAGGGTGCCACACACACTCCCTCTTCTTGGAAAAAAAAACTAATAAAAGAAAACCCAAGTTTCCTAAAAGATGAATTCAATTCCAAAGAACTCAAAAAGGGAAAACATGTGGCCATTGAAAAATATGATTAACATAACTTTGGCCAGATGTGATGGCTCATGCCTATAATTCCAGCACTTTGGGAGGCTGAGGAGGGAAGATCACCTGAGTTCAAGACCAGCCTGACCAATATGGTGAAACTGCGTCTCTACTAAAAATACAAAATTTAGCCTGGTGTGGTGGCTAATTTTTGTAATCCCAGCTACTCGGGAGGCTGAGACAGGGGAATTGCTTGAACCCAGAAGGCAGAGTTTGCAGTGAGCAGAGATCATGCCACTACACTCCAGCCTGAGTGACAGAGCAAAATTCCATTTGAAAAAAAAAAAAAAAAGATAACTTTGTCGCCAGCAGCTGATTAGGTTCCATTTTAAAGCAGAAATACTATGGGACTTTCCTTAATGAGTTTAGACCACCAAATAAGAAATCTACTTGGGTCATATGTTGCCAGTTAGATATGACCCCCAAGCATGAATTTGCTCCTTAATCAGGAAATATATTTCCTAGGTTTATCTATCATTCTCCTTTTTTTTCTTTCTTTTTTTTTGCCAAGTTTGATGACCCCTTGTATTACTCAGCATTGTCACAGTAATGCCCCCAGACCTCAGTGGCAGAGTAGCCACAAAGGCTTGCTTTTGTTCGCATTCATCTTCACCTGTGGAGGCTGCAGGATGCCTCAGGTCTGCTTTGCATGCTGTCTTCATGCTTTCGGCAAAAGGAACGGTGCCTCTTGGGATGTGGTGTTCTCACCTCAGAGAGAAAAGGGCAAGAGAGCAGATGAAAACCACTATTATCACTTCAGCTAGGATATGGTATATCTCTGCTAATACACCGTTGGCCAACTGAATCTAAAACTAAGTTGTCAATGGGGCACAGAGGCATCCATCTTCAGCAGGAACAACTGCAAGTTATGTGGCAGTGGCTGGGACATATAATCTTCTTACAGGGAGGCAAAGTGAATAATTAAGAATAGTGATTTCGTTTCCCATGAAAATTAAAGGAAACCGGGCCGGGCGCGGTGGCTCATGCCTGTAATCCCAGCACTTTGGGAGGCCGAGGCAGGTGGATCACAAGGTCAAGAGATCAAGACCATCCTGGTCAACATGGTGAAACCCCGTCTTTACTAAAAATACAAAAACTTAGCTGGGCATGGTGGCGTGTGCCTGTAATCCCAGCTACTCGGGAGGCTGAGGCAGGAGAATTGCCTGAACCCAGGAGGCGGAGGTTGCGGTGAGCCGAGATCGCGCCATTGCACTCCAGCCTGGGTAACAAGAGCAAAACTCCGTCTCAAAAAAAAAAAAAAGAAAGAAAGAAAATTAAAGGAAACCGTGTGGTGGGACTCTAAGCTGGCCAGCTATTGAATGGTCCAGGCTCTCAGAAGCTTTAACGTCTGTTGACAGTCTGACCCCAAACTACCTCTTCTGAGTCAGATTTGCCATGTCACCAATGTACCCTGTTCTATTTCTCCTTTTCCTCTTATAGTCTCTCTCTCTCTCTCTCTCTCTCTCTCTGTCTCTCTGTCTCTGTCTCTCTTTCTCTCTCTCTGTCTCCAAAAACCAAGTTAGAGAAAAATGATTGTCACATTTTATTGCCAGAAGATTTGCTGAATAGCTTTTGCTTCTTTAAAATTTACACTGAATGACTTGAGTTAATTTGAATGACCGATAAACTGTTTAGTGACAGATATTACTGCTTTCACCTAATGTGGTTTATTATCAATCACAAAAAGTATCATTGTTTTATGTACCACTAAGAAAAAAAAATAGATGTCAATTAAACTATGGCATGCCATTAATTACAAGATGCATTCCAATTTCAGAGATGTTAAAATGTGAAAAATGTCTTAGAATCAATCAAATATGGTATCTATTATTATATTTCTCCATATCTAGGATGCTTTAGATGAGACTATGAATCTTCCTGTACTAATCATTATTTAAAAGCAGCTTATATATCATATGACATCAACCCAATGTGAAAAGTTAGAAAATAAGTAAGCACTAAAATATCCTAGAATATTCACAGTGATTGTTACATCTGGGTATAAAGCTAAATAACTGAGTTTCCGTTTACTCATTATACATTCTGTCATTTTATAATTGTTAAAAAACGAGTGTTAATATTATAATTAGGAAAATTGTTTATATTTAAATATAATTTTATACATGCCATATGATAAAATAAATAAATAAATACATTAGAACAAAAATTTTTAAAGAGACATCAAAGTTGAATAGTACTTATTATTGGTAGTGGACTATGGTTACTATTTTTCTTTTTTTCTCTCTATTTGTTCTCTTTTCTAAAATGTTTACAAAGAAGACACTTTCTTTGGCCCAAAAAGCAGGTTATGTCCTCTAGCAGGTACTTACAAGGCAAAAAGTCAACTACCCGTTGCCTACCAAAGAGCCATTCTTCCCTTCTTTCTTACAACTCCAGGTTTATTCTAAATGGGTAGACTGCTGAACTGAAAAAAAGAGTTTCCCTATCAACTTCCACTGTCATCTTTAATGTCGCTATGTGAATAAGTTTCCACAAATGAGATATAATTGAAAAGTGTTCAATGAATCTTTCAGTAAAGCTTCTTAAAAGCAAGTCAGATACATACCTTCTTTTTCTCCCTTTCCTCCATCTTCCCGGAATGCTGCCATAATGGCTTCCACAGCCATTCTGGGCCTTGAGTTAGCTTAAGAATGTAAAGTGTGGCAGACAGAAGGATAGAGGCAGCTGGGTCTCTGAGAACATCAAATTGCCATGCCATCCCCAATAGGCTTATCTCTAGAGCTCTTTCGCAAGAATATAACTTTAACTTACTTAAGTTGTATTATTGAAATTTCTGTTAGCTGGTAGAAATTGCTAACTCATAGCCAGCAGAAATTGCTATCTCATATAAAGTATATGAAGGAAGCAGAGCTCAAAGTCCTCATCTGCCTTTGCCTTCTATGAGTGACATTAGGGCCTTTAGAAAACATTGGCCAAGCCAGCCTGGCCAACATGGTGAAAACCCATCTCTACCAAAAATACAAAAATTAGGTGGGTGTAGTGGTGCACTCCTGTAGTTTCAGTTATTTGGGAGACTGAGACAAGAGGATGGCTTGAACCTGGGAGGTGGAGGTTGCAGTGAGCCGAGATTGTGCTACTGCACTCCAGCCTGGATGACAGAGTAAGACTCCATCTCAAAAAAAAAAAGCACTGGTAATGAATGAGGACAAGACATAAGGGACACTGTAGTTCCTCATCTTTTGAAATAAAGAGCTCTGCCTAGTCAAGGTAAAGTTTCAGTTCCACCATGCTCCATATTGGTGTCTAGGACAGAAGGAACTTCTGAGAGCTTCATGAAGTCAGTTGGCGACATGGACAGCATGAGCTCCATGACGGATGAGTCTTTTTCCGAGTCGTGTCTACTATTCCCCATATGGGTCTGGGTCTCTGACCCCTTGTTCATTTCTTCCCTTGTTGCCCTTTCCCTGAAGCACTCAGCTAATTTTGTGCTCCAGTGATCAAGATAGGCATTTGTCACATTCTGCAGAAAAGAACAAAAACTGATGAGTATTTGATTCCCAGAAGCTGGTAACTAAATCTTGGCTCAGGTGACAGCCCACTGAGCACTTGCTCTGAGTACATATGCGTCCAGACCTTGGGTATTTCCCACAAGATGCACATGTGTGTTTCTTTCCATACTTTAATAGCAAGAATCTTAGCTTTGAAATCCGGTGAATTCATCTCAAAAAAAAAAGGAAAAAAATGTTCTGAAAGCATTTTAAGAGTCTTTCCAAGAAATAATCCACATTTGAAAGCATTATGTTATTTAGGGACTCTATAGACAGACCATATGAGCTGAGACAATTTGTTTAATCAGTAGACCTACATAAAGAATTGGCCTGGGTAAATTTCTAATACAGACAAACAGATCACCTGATGTTTTTCTTGTTGTTTTGATGTGGAAAAAAATTTCTAACCACTCATTCACCTTGTAAACGATGTAGATTTGATGATTAATTGAAGCATATGATTTGGATTATCCAAGATTACAACTATGGTCTCTGGGCAGCACGAGCCTCTACTGAGGCTGTTCCTGATCCATTGTCTTCAGGATGCCAGGTAAGGCCATCTATGGTCAAGCCTAGCATCATCCATACTGTCAGCCACCCTTCACCCACTAAAGAACAGACATATTATACTGTACACACAACCCTTGCCTGAGGCACCATGTTTCTGGATGCCTTCAGATCTTTGTCTTTATTTCCCTTTGTCTGAAATGTCCCCTTTTGTTATTTTGGGAAACTTCTGTCAAGTCTTCAAGATCTAGCCCCATTCTCCCACTCTATGGAGAAGGAAATGAAAACCAGAGAACCTCAGTTATTTGCCAGAGATCATGTAGGTGGTGCTAGTGTCGGGACTTGACTCTACGTCTGTGTCTGCCTTTGGGTGGAGAAAGAGAGGCTGTGTATGCTGTTTGAATCACAATAGTATTTATTTATGGTGTGTGGTTATGTATAAATTGAGTAGAACTTTATTTTGCAAGTTTCTTAATACGGAAGCTGACATCACTGATTTGAAGCCTTTCTTTTTTTAAAAAACAGGAATTTTCATGCCAAAAACTTTCCTCTAAGAACTGTGTTAGCTCCATCCTACTCATTTTTTTAATGCTGTGTCCTAATTTTCATTCAATTCACAGTACCTTCTAATTCCTGTCTTTTATTTCTTCTGCTTGATGTTCATTGAGATTCTTGAATCTTTAGAATACGGTTTTCATTAAATTTTAAAAATTGCAGTCTTTAGTTCTTCAGGTATTTTTCTGCTCTGTCCTCCTTCAAAGACTCCAATTACATGTATTTTAGGCCATTTGAAGCTGTTCCACATGTTGGTGATACTCTGTTCAATTTTTCTGAACCTGTTTTCTCTCTGTACTTCATTTTCAATAGTTCTTATTATTATATCTTTAGATTCATTAATCTTTGCTTCTGCAATGCCTAATTTGTTGTTCATCTTTAGCAATGTGCTTTTCATCTCAGACATTATAATTTTTATCTCTAGAAGTTTGACTTGGTTTTTTTTATAAGTCTCATGTCTCAACATACTCATTCTTCGAGGTCATTAAACACATGAAATACATAGAAAAGTTATAATAATTGTTTTAATAGCCTTGTCTACTAATTCAATTAGTTATACCATTTCTGAGTCAGTTTCAACTGATTTATTTTTCTCCTCATTATGACTCATATTTTCTTTCTTCTTTGAATGCCTGGTGATTTTTTATTAGATGTTGAAGACAGTGAATTTTACTTTACTGAATGTTGGACATTTTATATTCTCATAAGTATTATTAAGTGTTATTCTGGGATGTAGTTGTGTTACTTGGAAACAGTTTGAGTCTTTTGGATCTTACTTTAGGGTTTATTATACAAAAAAAGAGCAACATTTAGACTACATTCTACTGCTAAGATAAAGCACATCTGAGTGTTCTACCTGCTGTCCCATGAGTTAGTAAGTTTTGAATTCTGGATCTTGGGAACAGGAAGTCTACCCAGGCCTGGGGGAGACTGGGGATTACTTCCTTTGATTTTTTTCTTTCTTCTTATTTTATTTTGTTTTTGTGGTTCTTTCGCAGTGTTGCATACACTCCACACATACATGTGCTGGTCAGCACTTAGCTAAAGAATTGAAGGGAACCCAGAAATTCTTGAATTTTCTCCCAGCACCTCTCTCTGCTCTCTGATACCCTACCCTGTGAGCTCTAGTGACCTTAGCCTCCCAGCAATATCCCCTCAACTCGTGGAGACTGCAAAGCACTCTAAACAATCAGCTTGGATAACCTGAGGCTGGGCTTAATTGGTTTTCCATCTCTCAGGGATCCCTGTTCTTCTGAAAATGTCCCATTTTTTACAATGATTGCTCAAGCATTTTAAAATTATTTTTATGCATTTTATTTTTGAGGATACATTTAGTCTCTTTTACTTCCCCTGGTCATAAACTAAAATCGTGTTTAGGTTTCTGCTATAACATGATTCATGTAATTAGAATCTTTGAGAATAATCTAGAGAAATATGTTTTGCTGATAAAAAATGTTGATTTTCTTTTTAGATCATGGCCAATTTTATCCTTAGTTTAGGGAGCAGTTCTCTTTGACCCAGCTGCCTTTCTTCAATTGCCTTAGATTGCTTTTAACAAGCTATTATCATCTCAGACAAATTACCTGAATTCTCTTGCCTCAATATTTTTAAATCTGAAAAGTAGGAATTTTATCCCCTACATAATGGACTTATAATTAGTAAATTTGAAAAAAAAAATATATATATATATATTTGCAATGGCGTCCTCATAGGAAATGTCTGGAAAACTATTGTCTAATTAAAGGCAATTAACTCTTGAACACTTTAAAATGTCGAGATTTATTCATTGTTCCAAAGCCCATAACAGGTTGTTTTTTTTTAATTCCATTTGCTTATTTATTTGTTTGTTTATTTATCTTTATTTTCATCAAGAGAGACCTGTAAAATGTGTTCCTTTACCAAGGCACTCAGGCTGGGCATGGTGGCTCAGCCTGTAACCTCAATACTTTGGGAGGTCGAGGCAGGAGGATCGCTTGAGCTCAGGAATTGGAAACCAGCCTGGACAACACAGAAAGGCTTTGCCTCTACTAAAAATTTAAAAAATAAATAAATAAACTGAGCCGACGATGGAGTGATGTGTGCCTATAGTCCTATGATAGTCCCAGCTACTTTGGAGGCTGAGGCAGGAGGATCATTTAAACACAGGAGACTGAGGCTGCAGTGAGCTGTGACTGTGCCACTGTACTCCAGCCTGGGCAACAGAGCCAGATCCCATTTAACAAATAAAGACAGACAGAACTCAAATTTGAACTGTTTTTTTCTTTTCCTTTCTCTAATAAGAGCTATACTCTAAAAGTTGCAGAAATAAAACATTTATTTGAAATTTAATGTGTTTGCAGCAATGTGCTTCACACATAAATGAGATTGGAGTTTCTCTTACAGGTAAAAAGAAGTCCTCAGTTAATTGCCTTAGTCCAGGAAGAGGGCGTTTTCATTTGGGGACCTGCTGAGTGTTCTGCAGGAGACTCACCATAGGCAATGCTAGCAGCTCTCATGACTTTGGCTGAGTCCCACTAGGCCATGAGTGCAGCGCTGCCTGCACACCTCAGTCAAAAGATCTCTTGTCATCTATCCCACTGGAGAAAGATCATTAAAAATGCAGCCAAGTGTGATGCTTGCACATTCTGCAGCTCTGTGCTTTATGCAGAGGAAGCTTCCCCTGTACTAGCATTGCTATTTAAGCTTCCAGAGGCTTCCAGTGGCTTTCAGATGATATTTACAGTAGGTTCACCAATATAATTTATTTCCCTCCATCTTAGATTGTCAACTCTATCATGACCAGCAACTGAAACCAGAGTAATTTCTCTATGTCCCTGGAATTTTGGGAGTAAGAAGAGGAAGGCAAAAGTCTATTTTTTTCTCATCTATGTTATTCAGAATAAAAATATGATCCTTCTTAATTGCCCACTGTAGTAGACACACTCTGTGGCTGTTAAATTCACAGCATCGTCTTTGCTTCTTTCCTTACTACGGAAGGGGTCTCTGAGAATCCACACAATGGCCACAGTGGGTTAGGCCAGGTGTAAACAGCTGATGTAAGATGGGCTAATTGAATTTGGAATTGAAATTTTATAAGCTATATTTCATACTAGATTAGCTCCTAGCAAACACAAAGTCTATCGGGGAGTCTATAAATTCAGAGCTACGATTTCAGTGTCTTTCAGTTGGTAGATACTGTAAATAGTAAAGCAGATCTGCAGCTAGAGGAGAAGAAGTTAGATTGAACAAAGAAAAGTTGAAATCTGACACGTTTGGGCATTTCCTAGGCTGTTTAGATGCTGTCCCATGCCTTGTCCACCCCGGAAGCCATGACTGTGGACTTCAACTAAATACCCAAATTTTATTTTATCCAATTTGTTTCGGTTTCTTCTGCTTGTGAACAAAATCTTCTAACTCAGTGGGGTAACATATAGTAAAAAATAGCTGAGCTATACTTAAAGAGACAAAAAAGGTACCAAGAAATGAATTAACACCTAACAGGATCCCTAACAGCTTTGCTATAAAAAATTCATTTAATCCTAAAAGCATCTCATGAGAAGGAGATTTAGTAGGTGTTTTTTACAGAAGAAGAAATGGAGGCTCAGCCAATCCAGGTGATTTGGACAGGTCAGTAAGTGTTGGAATCAAAGTCTAAAGCCAGGTCAGCTGTATCAAAAGTATAAAGATGCTACACTAGTCCTTTGAGAATGACAAAGGTGATATGTGACATGTGACATCTGAATTCCTTGACTACGAGTTGGTTTATAGACAGATCATAGAAACCTACTTATCAGTGTAACTGAAATAGAGCCTCACATGTCATTCAAATGCAGTCAGATAGAGATACAGACCCACAAAGACAATCTATCTTCTCCATGTATAATAAGCAATTAAATGAGTTTCTTGTTAATTCAATCAGAGAGGGACAGAAATATTGCAACCCCTTGGATTAAGAAAAATTAAAAATTTTTGTACAGCTGACCTTTGTCATTTTCATGTAAGAGGAACTGATGATGAGTCAGTGAACTAGCAAATTAGCTCTTCAGAGCTGTTGACAGGGTCAGTAAGAAATGAAACCCATTTTAACAAAGATGAGCTGGTTTCTTAGGTGTATGACTCAGTTTGGGAGGTTTTAGTCATAAAGAGATTCTGAGGAACTTTGAAAGCAAACTTTTAAAATGTGCAGATTTTACTTTTTTATCTCGAGACATTTAACTCTTTTCTTCCCTCTCTAAAATCAGTGAAATGTAAAGTATGGGATTACCAATTCTTCTGAAAAGGGCAACTGTTTTATTTTTTCAGTTGTTTAAAGGAAACAGAAATGCTGGGCGTCTAAACTACATCAGGCACTGTTACTTCCACAGATCATTTACTCCTCACAGAAGAAGAGGAAACTTTATTTCCAATTTACAAATACACAATTTGCAAACAGGAAGTTTTCATAACTTGCCATAATCACTTTCCCCCATAACCATGTTGAAATTTAAAATCACTCTGGAGAATGTGGGTGCAGAAAGAAGGCAAAGGCTAGTTTGAAGATCATCAGTTTTATTGTTTATATTATCTGGGTGCAAGCTTATCTACAGTTCCTATACTTCTTTGAAATGGGCATGCACCTTTGACTGAGTTCTAGCCAATGGCTGTAAGCAGAAGTGCTTTGTAGCGATTCCTCTCTGGTATCTAAAATACTCCCCTAGCAATTTGTCTTGTTCTCCCTCATTCCGATGGCCTGATAGAGACCAGCACAGCAAGTCTGAAAGTCCTGTGTTAAAGGTAGGAGACCACAACACAAAAGGTGTTTGGGTCCCGGAATCACCACATGACCAAGAGCCACTCACCAACTGGGAACGTTTATGTTGGACCTCAAATGGCAAAAAATAAATCGCAGTGTGTTTGAATCCTTAAGATATTTGGGAATTTACTACCACAATTTGTGTCAACTTAACTAGTATAAAGAGCTAGCCGGGCATGGTGGCTCAGGCCTATAATCCCAGCACTTTGGGAGGCCAAGGCGGGTGGATCATGATGTCGAGAGATCGAAACCATCCTGGTCAACATGGTGAAACCCCATCTCTACTAAAAATACAAAAATTAGCTGGGCACCGTGGCACAGCCTGTAATCCCAGCTACTCAGGAGGCTGAGGCAGGAGAATTGCCTGAACCCAGGAGGCGGAAGTTGCAGTGAGCCGAGATCGCGCCATTGCACTCCAGCCTGGATAACAAAAGCAAAACTCCATCTCAGAAAAAAAACAAAAGAGCTAAAGGTCATGAGGATGATAGGTTTGTGTCTAGGACTTTTGAAGCATGGTCCTTAAACGTGGCAATTAATTTTGTTAATATGTGACAAAGTGGCTAGACTGTGCTGACCAGTTGTTTGATCAAACACTAGTCCAAATGTTGCTATCAAGGCATTTTTCAGATGTAATTAACATTTACAATCCATTGACTTTAATAAAAGCAGATTACCCTCCATTTTGTGGGTGGGCCTCATCCAAACAGTTGAAGGACTCAAGTGGAAAAACCAAGGTTTCCCGAAGAAGGAATTATGGCTCCAGACTGCAACGAAGAAATTCTGCCTGAATTTCCAGCCTTTGGACTCAAGACTGATTGACTACCTCTTACGAATCTCCAGCCTACTGGCTTGCCCTGTGGATTTCAGACTTGCCAGCTTCCAGAACTGAACAAGTGAATTTCTTAAACTAAATACATACATACATACATACATATTATATATACAAATGTGTCAATATGATACATAATATAAATATAATCTGTTATATATAATAATATATATTCTATGTAATATTTATTTAAAGAAATTAAGTTAAATGCATTTATTTATTTATTTATTTTAAGCAATATAGACACATGTGGAAAGAGCGAGAAGTGGGAGAAAGAAAGAGAGAGAGTGGTACTTGGGACTCTAGCTGATGAATGAGGTGCTGTTACTCACTGACTTGCTCTCATTTCTAGAGGATCAAGGAAGATGGGAGGGAGAATCATCAGCCAGTTTTCAGGACTCCTAACCAACCTCCTGGGACATGGGGACACTGGTTGAAATCCTCTGTCACGTTTCATGGCAGACAGTCCTGCGGGACTCAGGTAATCACTGTCTCTCCCAAGGGAGGATTATACTTTCCAGCCCCACTGGCATAAGTCGTGGCCATTTGACCTCCTCTGTCTGATAACACCTGATCAGAGGGGTGTATGTCACATCTAGGCAGGGACTTTAAGAGTCAACATAGGGCTTCTTCTCTTTTTCTTTGGCAGCATGTCTTGCAATGTTATAGAGACAGTCTGCACCCTCTGTGGGTCCCAGAGACCCACACGTGAAGTAGGGCCACAGCCAACCCACTATGGAGCCACGACATGAGCAAGAGATGAGTCTTCTCTATCGAAAGCCACACCAAATGTGTAGTGATTTGTTATTGTGGCATATATTAACCTATCCTGACTCATCTATATCTAACTGTCTGCAGTTATAGACAGCCCCAGTTCAAATCCTGGTTCCTACCACTTTCTAGCTGTGTGTTTGGACAAGTCGTTTAGCTTCTCTGTTGCTCAGGTGTCTCCTCTTAAAAAGAGGAGTATAGAGTACTCATATAAAGGGCCGTTGTAAGGATTCAGTTAGTTAACACATGTAAAGCTCTTATTTGTTACAGGCACATAAAATACATTAATCAATACTTCGCATGATTATCTCATGCTTTTAAGACTCCTCTCTACACAGTGACCCAGGAAGCCATCACCTTTAGGGCAAAGAAGGCAAAACTTGAAAGTAAGGCATAATCTCCTCTCTACAGAGAATCAGCCAATTCTTGGGGAGGGGAGTGGAAGTAATTTTTTTTAATAAAGTGCCAGGTAATGCCTATTTTAGGATTTGCAAGCTTTATTTGGTATCTCTTATTCTCATTATCATTTTTTTCTGTCTCTCTCTTTGTACAGACCTTTAACCATATAAAAGCAATACTTAGTTGGAGGGACATACAAAAACAGGTCATGGCCAAATTTGGCCACTGAGCAGAGTTTGACAATCTCTGATTTAACCAATGCTTACGGTGTCTATTTTGATTGATTTTCTTTATAGGAGATTCCCATCTAACCTTTATTCTGGAAGGAGCTCAAGACCACCCTTCGTACAGGTAAACATTCAGCTCAGATGGTGTATGTCTGCATTCATCTATTGAATGCACTTTCCCTGAGAGCCAACTGTGAGTCATCAGCTCTTCTCTAGATGGTTTCACTTCAATAATACAGGAGGTGATGCATCCCTTTGGCTCATCCATCAGCAGTGAGGTAGACTTATTCATTAACAGAGACTTTATTTATTTTTTTTAATTTTTATTTATTTTTATTTATTTATTTATTTTGAGACAGAGTCTTGCTCTGTCGCCAGGCTGGAGTGCAGTGGCGCAAGCTCGGCTCACTGCAACCTCCGCCTCCTGGGTTCAAGCGATTCTTCCGCCTCAGCCTCCCGAGCAGCTGGGACTACAGGCGCATGCCACCACACCCGGCTAATTTTTATATTTTTAGTAGAGACGGGGTTTCATCATGGCAAGGATGGTCTCGATCTCTTGACCTTGTGATCCGCCCGCCTCCGCCCCCCAAAGTGCTGGGATTACAGGCATTAGCCACCGTGCCTGGCCCTAACAGGGACTTTAAGTACAGCTAATGAAGCTGATTCCTGAAGGGAAAGCAAATTTTTTTGTTTATATGAACAAATATTGATGAGCCACACAGCAAAATAACAAAGGACTTCTGGTGTGGGTGTTTAGCACAGTCTTGCTTGATAGGAAAACTGTGCTGCTGGCATGGATTCTGTTCTGTTCCTGCGATGGCCATCAGTGGTCCATAGAGGTTACATATGCATTGGGCTCGAGTTGTTACGAGCATGTGTGTAAAACAAATGCTTACGGTTCCTCATGGAAAAAACTTACTGCAGGTTAATCTTCAAGACTGGTTCCTCTTCCCAATACTGCAGAAATTCCAGCCTTCTGAGTGTTAGTACAAGACAAAGGATCCAGTGAGCAGGAGCACACATTTCCAGAAGGCAGTTGTGACATCCTGTGTTTCGCCTCCGCAGGTAGGAGCCCTGCAAAAGTTCTCATTGGCTGCATCTGATGAATTTGCAATCTTTTCTAACAATGTTGTCCAACTTAGCTATTGCCTCTTCTAGTCTCTGGCGTTTGCTTTCAAATTCTGTTTGTCCATCTGTTATTTGTCCTCTGGCATTGTTGCCTACCCATTTTTTATGTTTTTCTGTTTTTTGTTTTTCTTTCCTGTCTTTTTAGTAATTTCGCAGTATCAGCCGACTGTTTGAATTTTCTATCTTGATCCATTTTTAAGGACAGTCTATGAGAAATTCTAGAACTGGAGAGAAGCGTAAGGTCTTATTTCTCTGGTGGCTTATGTCTGCATCCAAAGCATGTGTTTACAGGAACACAGGGTACACAGCTCTATGCTTATAAAGCCACAAAGTCAGTGTGGCCTGTTTTCCCAGAAAACCTTACGTCACAATGAGTTGAAATTTTTAATTATAATCAATATGGGCCTATTATAGAAATGGCCAATGTATTTTGTTGCTTTAAAGTAAATATAAGCGGGGGAGGGATGGCATGGGGAGAAATGCCAAATATGGGTGAAGGGGCAGAAGGCAGCAAAACACACTGCCACGTGTGTACCTATGCAACTATCTTGCATGTTCTGCACATGTACCCCAAAACCTAAAATGCAATAAAAATTAAAAAAAAAAAAAGAGCAACATTGCTAAATGCCTCTTTGTGTTTTGCCTCAAGTTCTCTCTCCCCTGCTCTTAGAGGACATGTATAAAAAAGCAATCTGGGAAACACTGATCAAGCCATAGGGTGAGTGAGGGAGGTCCTCAGTGCACACCCCTCAATGTTCTGAAGCACCAGGCGCCGTGCTTGATCTTCCCCATGTATCCTCTTGATGATAATCTTCATGATACACAGGACCACCGTAATATTTACCCCTTTGGCAAAATGAAGGCTGAAAGAGACAAATTAAGGATAACAGTGATAATGTTATTCCCATGATATTAAGTAACTTTTCTAAGGCCATGCCTAAGAAAGATATTAATACAACATTTCAAGTTGAGAGCTCTTCTCTCCCTTACTAGGAGAGATTTTTTTTTCATGATATTGTGGTCTAAATTATATATCCTTAAAAAAGCCTCTGATGAAGTCCTAAGCCCCAGTACCTCAGACTGTGACCATATTTGGAGATAGGTCATTAAGGGGGTTATTAAGTTAAAATGAAGTCATGTCATTAGGGTGGGCTTTAATGCAGCACCACTGATTTCCTTATTAAAAAGGACGCAGAAACACACAGAGGAAGACGATTTAAAGACACAGGGAGAAGACAGCCATCTGAGGCCAGGAGAGAGGTTGCAGAAGCTCCAGCCCTACCAACACTTTGATCCTTGACTTCCAGCCTCCAGAACTGTGAGAAAATAACTTTCTGTGGTATTAGTCACCTACTATGTGGCATTTTGTTACAGCAGCCACAGCAAACTAATGACAAGGCATTCTCTCTATATGTCTCTCTGTAATATTTATCTCCAAATATATCATACCAGTTGACTATACCTTACCTGAAATGCTTGGGACCACAGTGTTCCCAATTTGGGATCTTTAAAAATTTTGGAATATTTGCATGACCTATGGATATCATGCAGGTTTTTTTGACATTTCAACAATGTCTTTGCACCACAGAGCAGAGAATAAGTAAACAAATACAGTGAGTAATGCACATAGGTCTGGGCCCCAAGTGGGGCATGGCAGGGAACCTGCCATTGACACGTCTGGCCTGTACACATGCAGCTTTAGTACCATTTATGTGTGTGTTTGCAAGGGGGATATTGGGTATACATGGAAAAGACATGCTACAGCTGAAGGGGTTGGTCACATGAGGTCAGTGTGAAAGTTTCTACTTGTTCACTTATGTTGGCCAACATTCAAAAAGTTTAGGATTTTGGAGCACATTAAATTTTAGGTTTTTCCATTAGTGATACTCAATCTGTATCTATGGCTATCTATCTAATCTATTATAAATCATGTATCAATATGAATATATAGTAGATATAGAGACATATTTAATTCAAATATAAAATATTCTAAGAAGAATTTGATCTTCTCTTTCTAACTATTGCAAAATAAACCTATTTTATTTTATTTTTGAGACAGAGTTCCGCTCCTGTTACCCAGGCTGGAGTGCAATGGCGCGATCTCGGCTCACCGCAACCTCCGCCTCCTGGGTTCAGGCAATTCTCCTGCCTCAGCCTCCTGAGTAGCTGAGTAGTTACCTTCTGAGTAGCTGAGTAGCACACGCCACCATGCCCAGCTAATTTTTTGTATTTTTAGTAGAGATGGGGTTTCACCATGTTGACCAGGATGGTCTCGATCTCTTGACCTCGTGATCCACCCGCCTCAGCCTCCCAAAGTGCTGGGATTACAGGCTTGAGCCACCGTGCCCAGCCCAATAAACCTGTTTTAATGGCAACATAATGTTTTCCAATCTGTACCCATCTACATGCTTGCAAGATTTCTACACAGTGGTAATTATAGCATACATATCTATGTATATTCTAATATTTCCCCTTATTATTGGCACTCAAATATTTATAAAAATGTCTATTAAATCACATACTATTTCTTTGTAGCAATATATTAAAATGTTATATTTTTTATTTTTGTATGTTCATCACATTAATAAAGAATCATTTTAGAAAATGTACAGAGTAGGAATATAATCTCCAGAAGAAATTTAAAAATCACTCATAATTTTATTATTCAGTGATGGTATGTGAACATTTTGCTGTTAGTGTTTCTACATTTGCATAAATACACACATATACACATTGACATGCATGCACACTGAACATACTTTTCTGTGTTCTTTATATAGGAAAAGTACTAAATCCTTACCTGTTATCTCTGAAGCAAATATTTTCCCAGATTTGTGTTGTTTTCATTTTCATTTAAAAGAGTTTTATATTTTTGTACATTCAAACCTCTTGAACTGTATGAGATTTTTTTTCTGTCATTTTCATGCTTCAAAATGATGCCTCTATCCTGAGATCAGAGTATTCACCTGCATACTATATGTGTTATGGACAAAACGTTTGTGCCCCCCAAAATTCATATGTTGAAATTCTAATCCCCAGTAGCATGGCATCAGGAAGTGGAGCCTTTGGTAGGTAATTAGGTCATAAATGCAGGGCGCTCATAGATGGGATTAGTGACCTTGTAAGAAGGGGAAGAGAGCTAGCCCTCTCTGTTTCTGCCATGTGAGAACACAATGAGAAGTCTGTAGTCTGCAAGTCAGGAAGAGAACCCGGACAACCCAGCCATGCTAGCACCCTGATCTCAGCCAGACTTCCAGCCTCCAGTACTGTGAGAGATAAATTTCTGATGTTTATAAGCTGCTTAGTCTGTGGTACTTTGTTATAACACCTCGAACAAACTAAGATAACACAGTTTCACTTTTTCCATCTAATTATTTAATCTCTCTGGAATTTACCACTACAGAGTATTTTGTGCAAGTCCATACTGATATTTCTCGAGAGGTTAATACCTGATCCCAATGATATGTTTTGAACTGTCCTTCCCTTTGCCACTGCTTTTCTATTTCTGCATTGCAAGATCTACAAATGTAGTAACTTAAAACAGCAGCCACTGTTAGCTGACTGTTCTGTAGGTCAGAATTTCAGGCACAGTGTGTCTCAGGCCGCTGCTCAGGGCCTCACAAGTCTGGAATCAAGGTGTCAATGCATGTGCCCTCATCTAGAAAGTCCATTAAAGAAAGATTTGCCTCCATCTCTCTCAGGTTGTGGGAAGACTTCATATTTCCTTGGCTTTGTAAGACTCAGTTCTTCATTTCTTTTCTCAGAGCTGAAGGTCTGAGGATCACCCTACAGTTACCTCCTTGACATGTGACCCCACCCATAGCCCCTCTCACATATTTTTTTTCCTCTTGAGACAGATCCTTGCTCTGTCACCCAGGCTGGAGTGCAGTGGTGCAATCTGGGCTCACTGCAACCTCTACCTCTCAGGTTCAAGTGATTCTCCTGCCTCAGCCTACTGAGTAGCTGGGATCACAAGCCTGCACCACGATGTCTGGCTAGTTTTGTACTTTTAGTAAAGACAGGGTTTCACCAAGTTGGCCATTCTGGTCTCAAACTCTTGGCCTCAAGTGTTCTACCTGCCTGGGCCTCCCAAAGTGCTAGAATTACAGGTGTGAACCATGGAGCCCACCCTCACATTTTGAATCTTGAGGAAGGACCAAATCACTTTTAGATCCCTTCTGATTAGGTCAAGACCACCAGAATGTTCTCCCATCTTATTAGCTCAGTCAACTGATTAGGAACCTTAATTACATTTGCAAAACTTACTTATATTTGTCGTATATGGTAACCTAACAAGGGGGATGCAACTTATCATATTCACCAGTCCTGGTGATATTCAAAGGAGCTGGTGGGGGTGGTTATGCAGAGAACGTACCATGAAGCACAGATCTTGGGGACAAGTCCAAAATTTTGCCTACTTCCTCATTACTTTTCTATTGTATGTTACTAGTATAGTTCGTCTTTGATAACTATTTAATAACTTCTTTATCACATGTTAGTATATTTCATTTTTGTTGTATGCATCGGACCTGCCAATGAACTATGTAGTCAGGCCTGTGCTCTGTTGCTGTCATTATTACAGAATTATAAAGTGTTTTGTGACATAGTTAGGCTAGATGCCCTCAATTTTATCTTCTCCCAAAAATGTCTGACTGCATTGCCTTGTATTTCTATATTTATTCTCCCAGGTGAACCCCAGCATCATTCATCAAGCTCCCATTCTCCAGTCCGGAGGCTGTCATATTTGAAATTTGATTTTGAGCTAGTGAAACCAATGTATTATTGTAGGGAAACAGTTACACCTTTATGGAGTGTGGTCTTTCTACGTAGACCATACTTTTACTTTCAAATTTGCTTAAACACACATATGTTGAGTGTCAACTCTTCACCAGACAGAGTTGAACATAGAGAAGTATGCTCCATAGAGCTCTGGTTTATTTTAAGAAGATGGATGATCAATAAGTAAACAAGTGAATAACATTATTTCAAACAATGCTAAGTGCTAGGAAGAATAGGGTAAAGTGGCAAAAGTGACTAGGCTGACAGTGGGTGTTAGAGATGGGAAAGTCACACTTGTTCCTCTTATAAAGTCAATACTTCTGACACAACATCTGTAGAGCTTTTCTCACACATCAGTTCTCTAGCAGACACCAACTGGTGTCCTACGATTTCACTCAATTCTGACACTATTTGGTGATAGCATTAGATCCCATGGGCTAAATTCTCAGCCCCACAAGACTACTCCCTAGTTTAGATGCCTGTGAAAGTTAAAAGGTTACCCACAACTTCAGTCCCACTTGCCTACAAATCACATTTTCTCCAGCCCTGTTCTCAGGTTTGATTATTTGCTAGAGTGGCTCACAGAATGCAGGGGAACATGTGCTTGTCTTTACTATAAAGGATATTCCAAAGGACACAGATGAACAGCCAGATGAAAATGTGCGTAGAATGAGACAGGGGAGAGAGAGCAAGAAGCTTCCATGCCCTCTCCAGGCAAGTCACCCTATAGGTACCTCCAAGTGTTCAGCAATTTGGGAGTTCTCAGAACCCTGTCTTTTTGGGGGTTTATGAAAGCTTCATTACATAGGTATGATTGATTACATCATTGGCCACTGGTGATCAACCCAACCTTCAGTTTTTCTCCCCTTCCCAGAGTTTAAGGATGACTCTGAAAATTTTGATCCCTCAGTTTTAGGGCTGGTCCGTCAGACAACCAGACCCCATCCTGAAGCTGGGAGCCACCAGCCACCAGCCATCTCATTGGCATACAAATTAGACACTCTTTTTTTTTTTTTTTTTTTTTTTTTTTTGAGACGGAGTTTCGCTCCTTACCCAGGCC
>CM052655.1:116903790-116996091 GCA_028533165.1 Leontopithecus rosalia
TTCTCCCGCCTCAGCCTCCCGAGTAGCTGGGATTACAGGCACGCGCCACCGGGCCCAGCTAATTTTTTTATCTTTAGTAGAGACGGGGTTTCACTTATGTTGACCAGGATGGTCTCGATCTGTTGACCTCGTGATCCACCCGCCTCGGCCTCCCAAAGTGCTGGGATTACAGGCTTGAGCCACCGCGCCCGGCCCCAAATTAGACACTCTTAAGTGATACTTCAAAGATTCCAAGGTTTTTGGGGAGCTATGTCAGGAAAAAGGGGACAAATGAAGGTGAAATAGATATATATAAATAGCAAATAAAATATATAATACTTTATATATTGTTTATTTTTAATATATTTTATTATTTTATTTATATATTTTTATATATTATATTTTATATATATTATTATGATTACAATATCACAGTGGGCAGCTATGGAACGGAAGTAAGGGAATCCTCGTTGAGATAATCTGATGGTTTGATGACTCTCAACCAATTACGAAATTAGGAGGACAAGCATTTGGGGAAGAGGAAATGGTAAGTTCCTGCCAGGATGCTATGCAACAGGTATGTAGTCATAAGGGATCTAAATCGAGTCCATGCTTACACTTCTGATGAGTAAGTTCATGCATTGTTTCCTGTATGTGAACTGTACCTGTAGTGCTTCTAGATAAAATTATGTTTTTTGGCTTCTCAAGAGAATAGGTTAAGTATGTGTTTTCTGGTTTCTAGAGAGAATGGGTTAAGATTTCCATGTTTTCTAAGTCATTGCTGCTAATACATAAAAATCTATTAAATTTTAGAGTTTTTGGAAGTCACGTTACTTAACTGTGATTATTTCAAAATTTATTCAGTTTATAAACCACCGGATTTTCTATTCTTTTCTTTTTGAGGTAGATACTCATAACAAATGCAACCATGATAATTTTGCAATAAGCTAAATTTTGCATCTTCCTTCCAAAAAGTCATCATAGCTTTGCTCTCATTTCATATCTTAGCACTAGTTTTATTTTCACAAATCTCAATGGAAATTATTCTTCTGTTTCACAGCAAGTTGCATTTTGGTTTAAGGTAGAGGGTGTGATTCTTTTTTGATATTTTCATGCTGTTACAGGAGCTCTTCTCAATTTGGATGTATTATAAATGAAAGCACACTACAGTATCTGTTTTCTTCAAGTTTATTTTCCTCTGAATGATTTTCTTTAAATACAGGAAGAGCTGGATTCCTGGGTTAGAAGGAATCACTGGGGTGCTGGCTGGGAATCAATGACTCTGGGCAATATTTATCAGTTGTTTACTTGCAGTGACTTATCTAGGACTTTGCTTTATAAATAATAATTCAGTTGCTTTGCAGGAAAGTGGCTCTTTGTTATAGCCATGGGGAGGGACAGAGAGAAGAGAGAGGAAGACTGACCCAGGGAACATGTTGAAAACACAGCTAGGAGTCTGTTCTACCCCTTTTCTGCTAAGTGGCTCCTGCCTATCAGGAACTGGCCAGTCTTATCCCTGTGGAAGTAGTAATACATCCTGTCCTGAATCTATAACTTGCTGTTAATTTGCTGTGCAATTTGGGCAGACCAGTTAACTCCTCTGAGCCTCTTTTTCCTCATGAGGGTCATGCCCTTTATCTTGTAGGGGCTGCTATTAGTATTAAATAACACACCCTATTTAAAATGTCAAGCATCTTGCATGGAGCAAATTCTCAAAAACGTTACCATATTTTCTTTCTTTTTGTTTCCAAACCAAAGAGAATTTCTAGTTGCAAGAGTCTACAGACATTTCTGTTTAATGTCTCATGTGGAAAGCAAACACTCAGTAACTGGGAAGCATGACTGTGGCTGCTTTGTTGTTATTGCTATTTTTCTATCATTATCATCATCATCATCCCCATTGAGATGAGTCTAAGTCAACTGGGTCACCTGGTGAGCAGGACTTTCTAATCGCTAGGCCAATCAGACACTCTATCTTGAAATCGTAAAGCATGAAGACAGCTATCTGCAAAAGAGACACTGTTCCTTACACGTTAAGAATGACTGAATCAATGACTGAAGAAGCCACAGTGCTTGTTTCTTCTTCCCTGTGGAAATTCTTCCCCTGGTCTTCCACTTTACCTCCCCTCTGCCCATCAGTCCATGTGACTCAACAGACAATTCTGAGAGCAAACATGTTTATATTTATAACAACTGTGCCCATATATCTCGAGATGAGACCGCCAATCTAGTCCCCGCTTAGCCCTGCCCCACAAAACACCAAATTTCTCATGTAAATTGTATGAATTTATTTCCAAACTCTGCCATAGTTTTTAACCATCAATTTGAGTGCCATTTCTCTAGACTTTATTATTTCTACATCATTTCACAAGGAATGGCCGATATACAGAGTAAAACATAAAGTGAATGAATGATTGGGCAAATTTAATGCACAAAAGCCATTTAAATTCACATTCCGGTACCTGGACGGTTTTGTTGAAATGCTGTGAGTAGGCAGTAGAGTTTTCAGGACCAGCAGTTATCATGCCTGCCTTTAGGAGTTGTTTAATGCTGGCTTGGGCACTGCCCAGATACAAGTGAGCAACACTCACCAGGGATCATTCTTTGCCACATACATATTAAGAGTCATAATGAAAAAATAAAAAGTCTGCTGCTGAAATTTTGGCCTTTAACTTGGAGTCAAATAAATACATTGGTTTTGGAACCTGCTAGACCAAGCTTTAAAGCTCATCTCCAACACATAGATAATTCTCCTTGAAATGTGGTTTTCCACGTGGAAAACTGGAGTAATAACATTTGCCACAATAGCATTTTGGTGGGGGTGTTAGTGATATGCATTCTGTATAGAAGGACACTTTATAAGCCTTTAATAAAGTGTAACTATCATGAGTGTAGTTATCATTTGTTGTGTCTCCAAAGTAGAACCATTGTCATTTATTGAATGTTTATGGCTTTTACCTGGATTTGTGACTTGTGGGACAAAGCCCTCACCACCATGGCCAATGACCATTTCCTCCTTTATCTTTAAGACTTAAAATCCCAGGGAAAATGTGGCACATATACACCATGGAATACTATGCAGCCATATAAAATGATGAGTTCGTGTCCTTTGCAGGGTCATGGATGAACCTGGAAACAATCATTCTCAGCAAACTGACACAAGAACAGGAAATCAAACACTGCATGTTCTCACTCATAGGTGGGTGTTGAACAATGAGAACACATGGACGCAGGGAGGGGAGCACCACACACTGGGGTCTGTTGTGGGGAACTAAGGGATGGACAGCAGTGGGTGGGGAGTTGGGGAGGGATAACACAGGGAGAAATATCAGATATAGGTGATGGGGAGAAAGGCAGCAAACCACACTCCATGTATGTACCTATGCAACAATCCTGCATGTTCTTCACATGTACCCCAAAACCTAAAATGCAATATATATATATTGCATTTTATATACATATATATATATAAAAGACTTAAAATCCAGTGATCTCTCCAGTGAGTTAATTCTAGCTGAACCCCAAATTAATCTCCTTTTGTCAGCTTCCAACTGGCTACTTCTGCTGAGATCTGCTTGTCTTTCCTTTGGAGCTCAAAGCTATAGAGGTTTAAGAATTCAGCTGGGAATAAACTCAAAGCTTCTTCTAGATTATTTCATATCGCCCAAGAATTATTCTTTTGCCCCTGACCATTGTCTGGGGTGCACAAGGAATAGGTTTAGGCCCTAGCCACTAAGTAAGCACTGAGCAGGAGAGGTTATCACTAACCCCTTGTGAGGTCACCCTGCCCTACTGCCCATCATTGAGCTTGCAGTCCCAAGGAGCAGAGCCCGAGATAGAAATCTCTGATCAAGTGATTTCCTATGAGAGAAACTTTAAAAAGAGGGACAAAATCAGGGAAAGGGCAGGAGAAGATGCTGAGCAAGGATGAAGTCTCAGCTGCAGGCTAGCTCACGCCTAATCCCACAGAAACTCTGGAGTATAAATGGCACCACAATATCGGTACCCTTGGTGACTTGGACTCCAGATGATTGTTCCCACGCATCAGTTAGCTATTAGCTGCAGGCCACCTGTGTTGGGGTGAGTGGGTGGGGGAATGCAATTTCTAGGGTGAGGGGTTCTACAGCAGAGCGTGATTCTCTCCAGAATGGTGCAGCTTTGAGCCTACAACAGCCAACACTTGCAGCAATTGGAAGATGGGTACTCAGGCTGAATAAAGCAGATCTATGCAAAGTCCCAAAGTGACCACTAAGCCGACAGCCCTTCCTGAACCCCTGACGTACATTTGTCCCCATTTTGCAGAGCAACTGGGGCTTGGTCCTGATTCTCAAATGAGTGCCCAGAGGAAACAATAGATCCTCAGAGGTCTTTTCTGCATCTGACAATCTCCTACCATCCTGATCGTTGAGTGCATTCATAATCATTTATCTAATGCATCTCTTTTTCACCAGATGGCAAACTTCAGCCTGGTAAAGACAGTTTGCCATACCGCCTCTATCCAGAATACTGCCTACCCTGCAGTAGATGCTCAGTAAAAACATGCAGACATACATACATGAATATACACATCTACACAGATGCAGCAGCTCAGGGATGTATGATCATTCTCAGAAGCAGAGCAGTTCAAGTTCATGTTGAGGAGAGACTGGCTCTAACTGTAATATAATCTGCTTCTGTGTGTCATGGACTTGGCACCTTCCACCACTTCCATCATTCCGCAGGACCAACCCAGTCCTGTTGTTAGTCATTCTGCTTCCTAACTGTGCTAGAGCTCACTGTTGACAGAAATAATTGGCATGTCTGATATGCAAAGACCTAGTGAAGGTTTGCAATGACTGACTTTCTTCAACCTGGTCCACTGTAAATATCTAAGCAAAACCTCCTCTCCCAAACTGGCCTAGAAAAGTATAAAAAGGGTAGAGTTTGGGGGGATTAGAAAATATGACTCTCTTCTGGACGGTGAGAACAAATAAGGAAGCGTCACCTCCCAAGGACCACAGAGGCAAGTTATAAATGAGCTCCCATCACTCACATGTATGCAGAGCAAACCTGCCCATGGCCCACCTTCAATCCAAGTCTTTTCTGTTGCACAAGCCCAGGCTTCCAAAACTCTCTCCCCTTGTCCATCCTTGCTTCCTTCATCCTTTTCCCATTCTCTGATCATTTTTATCCCTACCTGTCCAAGACGCGGTGGGGAACAGACTCAAGGCCTGACCAAGTCAAACTCAGGATCTCGGATACAAAACTCTCCCATAATCCCATAGTCTGAACTGTCCCTGGACGTAGCTGGGTCTTCACTTTGAGTCAAAATCATCTTTCCTGCTTGGCAGGTCTAGTTCCTCCCCAATATGTACACACAAAATAAGCCTCCTCTTTTCAATATAGTGGTCATTTCCAAGGTCACTGTCAGGCATGAGCCTGTTAACCACACAAGCAACACTCAAACCACGGGAAGCAGGACTCAGAACTAGAGGCTAGAGTGAAAGAGTTCAGACATGGAAAGAGTCTGATCATAGAGAGCTCAGGACTCACACAGTGTAGCTTTTCTGGACAAGAGGGCTGAGAGCAGAGGATAGGTCCTGGGATTTGGTGCTCAATGTCATGTTCCTGGGGAACTGTATACCTCAGAGCCAAGGAGGCTCATTTGCAGAGCTGCACACTGAGGCTATAGATTCTCAGTGGCTCTGTGAATGGAAGGAGCTGATGCAATGTATATGCCTGGGGAAAGAGCAGCGACCCTGAAGGCAGAGTGGATTTTGCTTCTCAGGTGCTGTGACTGTGGGTTCTGGGAGGCTCAGGCCCAGTTTTGAAAGGAGCCCCTGAACTCTTGGTAAAGCTCCTTCCAAATCAGAAATGATGAGAACCTGAACCTAACCTTGGGCTCAAGTTTACCAGTGAAGAGCTGAGGAGTAGCACGTAAGCCAGGGGTCATCAAGTTGAACTTTATGCTTTTATTAAAGATAAATACCATGTTCCAATGCTGTGTCTTCTTTGGTAAAATATACCAGCCAGACTGGCTGTTTATGAACTTCATTCAGAAGTATTTATCGAGCACCTACTGTGTACCAGGCACAACATTATGTGTTATGGACACTCACACAAAGTCCTAGCTCCTACCTGTTGTGGTTAATTTTATGTGTCAGCTTGGATTCCAGACTAATTAGATATTTGATCAAACATTATTCTGAGTGTTTTATGAGGCTGTTTTGGAATAGATTAACATTTAAATTGGTGGGCTTTGGATAAAGCACACTGCCCTTCTGAATTTGAGTAGGCCTTAAGCAGTCAGTTGAAGGCCTGAGTAGAACAAAAAGGCTGACCTTCTCCTACATTAAGGGGAACATCTGCTACCTGACTGCCTTGAGTTGAAACACGGGGTTTTGTTTTTTTTTTCCTGCTTCAAATCTGTTTCGGGTTGAGAGCCTGCTGGCCTTTGGACAGAAACTTATACTATAGATTATCCTGATGCTCAGACTTGGACTGTAAATAAATCATTGGGTCTCTTGGCTCTTGAGCTTGCCAGCCACAGACCTAGCCACATGAATGATATGGATCCATTTTCTCCCTGCCTCTCTCTACTGCCTTTCAGGATGTTGGCTTCACCCTCTGGTTCTATGCAATAGTCCTGGACATTCTGGACTCTTCCCCATTGACAAAAAAAATGACTGTAGCTTTTGCATACTTTAAACCCTCACAAAATGCTATCCAGAAAAAGAGAAAGAGTTCCAAGAGATCCTGTGAAGAAAAAGAAGCCTTCATTTTCTCAGAACCCCAAAAGACACGACATTTCCTAGTCTCTGATTGGGTGGTGTGCATATACTTGAACCAATCACAGTGGCCAAAGAGATGGGTACAATAATCAGAAAAGCCAATGAGAGTCCACACCTGGATCTACACAGGGGTTAATTTTGTATTAATTGCAGCTGAGAACAGGAAGGGGCCTCCCCCTAAACAATGTTAAGTACTGTTTCCTGAAGAAGGTTGGATGGAGGAAGGAGAACAAGTACCATACAAGTTAGTTCACTCCACTGACCTCAGTCAAACCCTCCCATGTGCTGTTCCTCTCATTTTGTCAATTCCCCTACACTCATTTCTCGTCTCAGACTCATCCTTCTAACCCCAGTGACAGGTTGACATTTCTGGGGAGCTCTCCTGACCACTCCCTTCCTGGACGAGATTAGGTGGCCCTGCTGTGCCTTCTCCCAGCCTTTCCCAACAAAGCACCTGCTGCTTTCCTGGCACTTCTATCAGCATCTGAATCACTTATTTACTTGTGGCCCAAACCCACTGCACCATACATTTTGCAGAGTAAAAACTGAGTTATATTTTCACCGTATCGCCAAGAGGAAACACATAGATTCAGGCCCTGGTATCTGTGCTCAAAACAATTGGAAAGGTAAATGCAGGAATGGATGAATGAGTGAATGAATGAAGTGGGTGAATAACGAAGTGAATGAGTGAAGTGACCTGGACTTTAATCTTAACTAACTGAAAGAAAGAAGGGTCTGATTATCAGCTCCAGGCAAACCAGGAGAGATTTTGTTTTCCTAGATACTGGTCAACTTTGATAGAGAATTCTGTTTTGAAATACGAAATACTGAAACCAGAGAAGAACCTGATTTAATATCATAAGAAGAATCAGAGGTACAAAAATAGCAAGTGAATGCAGTTAATTACTGTTTAAATATTGATCATAAAAGACTCTTTCAGCCTGAATTAATGTAGAGAATTTCAAATCAAAGACCCTGTATAATCAGATAAAGATTGACCATTGACCCTGGCATTGTGCCAGATGACTAAGTCAGGTCTCAACCTTTCTTGGGAAGCTTCCCCTTGGTGTTGACATTCCAGGGACAGGCATGGGTCCAGCAATGCACCCAAATGTTGAATCTGCATAGATGTAATCAGAGATGGAGCACTGGACTATCTTTGAGAGGGATTTCCTCCAAACCATGTAACTGATCATTAATCACTTTCAAGTGACTCTTGCTGCAATGTTGCAATTATAGAGAAATTCAAGTGAAAAACAGAATTCACCTGACAAAAAATAAATCTATGTCAATATCACAATATGGGTGGCAAAAAGCAGCTCAGCCATGGCCTCAACGCAGGATAATCACAACAGAGAGTCTATATATAGTGCTTGGCATCTGACAGGGGCCTTGGCTTTCTTGATGTCTTTACTGTACTTTGCTTTACAACCTGGGAGAATGGCATCACCTCACCTGTCTTGCAGAAGAGAAAACTGAGGCCCAGAACGCTAATGGGATGTGTGCAAAGCTACTAATAATTGTCCACCTAATGACTGTAATTCAGATACAGCTTCTCTGATGCTCCTCAATACAACTTCCTCACTCTCCTCTTAAGTCAAATGTGAGCAGCATTAAAAGGAAATAAAAGTACAGCATTGTACAGAAAGCCAAATATGTCATTCATGGGTGTGTGTATCCATAAATATATGTGGGTATATATGTATATATGCATGTCTATATGTATGTATCTACATGCATGATAAAAAATAAAAATAACAACAAAACACGGAAGTAAAAAAAGACAGTGATTTTCCAGCAGGTGCCTGCAGAGCCCTTCTCTTGATTCCTGAGAGGTTCAATTAACGGATGCAAGTCATAAAACAGTGCATTTTCCCCCTGCTATGATGCATTGTTTTTAATCTAACTGCCTTGTATTATATCACATTCCTATAATTCTTCCGACAGGAAAAGGCTTGTTTCATAAAAATATAGTCCCCAGCATTTGAAATATAAGTTCACATGCAGGCAACATATATATCACCGAGCTGGCAAACTAACTCACTTACTTAATCCACTAAACTTCAGGTGCTTTCTATATTATGTGAAATGGCTTGAAACAGGCAGAAGCTGCCAGGACCCATCACGGCTCCTTTGCTCAAGAGAGACAAGAGGAGAAGGGAGGAGGGGGAGTGGAAATTCCCTCAGTGGATTCCACAATAACATGCCTTTCATTATCACCCAGGACACTGGGTAATGTTCATTGTGCATGCACAATAAATTACTATTTACCTGGCAGTGCCTTTGATAAGCGCGTCTCCTCTCCCCATTTCTGTCCACGCAGCACGGAGCAGCGAAACCCCTTTGCCTATAATTCTTATTAAGGTGATACCTTTTCTGAATAAGAAAGTACACACTTCCAAAGCTGGCACTCTCTGGGGTTTTTAAGGGACATTGTTTTTATTGGTTCCCTTTTATTTCTTCCACCCTGCTGTGTTTTTATACTATAGTGACTTCTGTGTATACAACTCTCATATTGAAATGTCGGCTGCAGATATATGCAATATTAAAGAGCGCTTATGAATTTTTGACATCTAATTAGTCTCTACCCAGTTAACATGTCAGGACTCAGAGGGATTAGGGAGGCAGCCCTTTCTGAATAAGTTACAGGGAGGCTCCTGGCCTTTTCATGTATTATTCTTTAATGTAGGTGGTGATTATTTGGCTGTGATTAATTGATGAAGCCCATTGGTCTGGCAAGCGGTGCCGAATTCACCATTCCTCACCTTTATTTCTCTCAGTAGGGTTCTGCCACTTGATCGGAGGGGCTTGCTTCCTTCCAGGCAATCTCTCTGTGCAGCGTTCTGGGGCAGAGGGACTGTTCCTGGGTGATGCACCTGAACCCTTTCTCAGCTCTTGACTCCCTGGTCAGCAGTGGCCTTTGCATCCTGCCTTCTTGGATAAGCCCTGTGGCCTGTGCCCCCTCTCCAGGCACTTCTGAAATGCTGCGGCACCCCCCATACAAAGGCTTCCTGTTGCTTCCCTTTTCTCTCCTGTATCTGATTTTCGAGCCTTGCTTTCTGGTACCTTTAACACCTGTAGCTCCCAGCCTGGCTCAGTTTACTTCTAGGTTCAGCTGCCTGCCAAGACACCAGGTGACACTCGGGGCTCTCCAAGGCCACTCCCACCATTGTCTCCAGCTCTGGGGCCCAAGAAACCACACACGTGAGATGCACAGTCTGATATGGCCGGTTCTGCCCCTCTGGGTAAGTGATATCAGGCTCTACAAAAAAGCAACAATGAGAAGCGGATGTTGATGAGCGGGGACTGCTGGCTGCTTTTATTGGGCAATGCCCCATGGGTGTCAAACACCCTGCTGTGCGCAGGCAGCTTCCGCTTCCTAGGAACTCTATGCCCACACAACCCTCCAAGAAGCCCCTGTCCCAGCTCCCTGGGCTCCCACGGAGGCATCCTCTTTGGCAGTGTGTTCCTGTGAATGTCAGATCTGATCATCTTGGATTTGAAGCTGGGCATGATTTTTGATATTTTAGATAAAGCAAGCAGGGAAATGGTTTGTGAGTACAGCTCTGTGTCTATTTACAGGGCTCTGGAGGTGTTTTCTCCTGCACAGCATGACTCTCCTTCCATGCACCCACATGTGCAGGCAGGCACACATGTATATACACCCAGGTGCATGAATCCATGTGCACAGACCTGCACATATACACACACAGGCCCACACACACCCATAGATAAACACACACACTCCCATGTACACACGCAGGTGCACATACCCATACACACACAGGAACACACATGTACACACACAGACACTCTCTCTCTCCCACAGCTTTCTAAACAAAGGCTCCGCCATCAGACTTTCCTACCCTGGTCTCCTGGTTTTATGGACACATAATTCCTTTTTTTTTTTTTTTTGCAAAGCAGAATTCCCCCCCACCATTATAAACTCCCACCATTCAAATCTATAATTGGGGGAGTAACAGAACTGTGGCCGATTTATCTTTTTAAATGCACCGACCCCGGATGAGCCATCCTAAAAATGTGTAATTATAAATAAACCTTCACCTATGTCAGCTGGTGGGGTTTTTTTAATTACTGCACTTGATGTCAATCAAGGCCAGCTCTGGGTGCGCATGTTAGGGGGCAATTTCAGAGGAATTTTGCGGACATAAGCTGTTTGCCTTTTTCTATTATCTGCATTTAAAAGGGGAGGGGAGGAGATACGGCGACAGACAGGACGGAAGAGAGAAAGAGCAGCTCCTGGAAAGAAAATGGTCGGGGAGGCATTTTACCCAGGCTGCAGCATCCTGCCAGGGCTGGGGAGGGCAGAAACTGGACATCTTCCCTAACCCAGGGCCCCACACTGCTGACCCCCTCTTTGTCTCCCCAACCCGTTCTTGCAGGAAGTTAAGGAGGGAGCTGGGAGTGGGGTGTATATTTGCTGATGGAAGGGGGTGGAGGATCCCTGTTAATCATGTGGGGACAAAGTGGGGGTAGGGGTGGGGGTAGGACAAGGAAGGGAAGGAGAAGATCAGGAAGAGCAAGAAACGGGGAGGGGGAAGCGCTAAAAGGAAAAAAAAATCAATTGATGCATATTCACTTTCTCCTCCACTGCGGATTCTATCCGAAGGAAACACTGAACTTTGTAGTGTTAGCAGCAGCTGAAATTTAGAATTATTGTTTCCTTCTAACAGAAGACTCATTTTCCACGGCCGCATTTGCAGCATAATAAGCTTTTTGTTATTTTTTCAATTAGAGTCAATTGACCTAACAAAATGCTTGGCAATTAAGTGATTTTTGTAATGGTCCGGGGGTAATTTAGTCGAGCTTGTCAGCTGTGTTTCATGAAGCCAGGCTGTCTTTTTTTTTTCCCACTGCCTCTCTCTCTCTCCCTCTCTCTCCGTCTCTCTCTCTCTCTTGAGCATAATGGCTCATAATTTCGAAATCTTTTCCTTCTGTTTCCCTCACAATAATTCGCAATTACAGGAAGTTGTTGGAGGTGATTTTTTTTTCTACCTTGCCTTTTGAGTCAGTAATTTTAAATAAAATGTACATACTTATAAAAAGGCAGCTATTACTGAAATCACTTTTTGTGTAAACTCAATTATTTCATGAATAGTGACACCAGCTTATACCGGGTCCCACTCCTGAAGGCTGAGGCATTATTATCTTCAGGGTAAAACGTTGGAACATTCAGAACACTCTTTCCAAATCAAACCAGCATTCAGGAAGGTAAACACGACTTCAGGGGCGCAGGAGGCAGCTGGGTTACCTGGCCGTGAAAAATGGCAGCCTCTAGGCAGCCTTCATCTCCGTTTCCTCCCCTGGGCAAGGACTGGACTTTAGCTTCTCATCCTCTGATTTATGAGGAAATTCCTCATTTGCCTAATTGATTCATTTTCTTAAGACGACAGCTGGAGTTACATTTTCTTTTAAAAGGCTGCAGTTAGAGCTGATGACTGGCTCAGATGTTCCTTCATTGTATTACTATCTGTTTATACCTATCTTAAAAATATATAATATTCTGCACGTATCTGCATACGTGCATACATACAGAAATAGCAGAAAGCCACGTGTCGGGGTTATTTTTCAGAAAATTCGCCTAGGAAGTAATGCGAGTCGTTATCAAGATTCATCTTTAACCTTTAGGAGGCTCATGCACATTTCCGCATTGCCTTATGTGTTTGCAAATGATCGCTGCTTTCTATACCGGAGTTACAATCCCTTGTTGACTTTAGTCGCCCCCATTGTGAGAAACAACTTAGCAGCCTCCCACTTCGTTCCTTGGCACAAAACTCCCCAGTAGGGGACAGTAGAAGAGCAAACCAGCGGAACCCCACTTTGGCTGGCCCTTCAACAGGGCAAGACTCCCCGCTCTGGGAGACCCATTCCCTCTTGACTCTGGTTGGAACGCAGAGCTGGGAAGATCCGTTAGTACAGAACACTGGTTTTGAACTGGTATCCTAGTCTGTCTGGATAACGTCTAATCACATGCTCCTCCCTCTCCCTTTGGGTTTTATATCTTTTCAAAGTGGTTCATTCGAAAGCTGTGGCTGTCGTCAGCTGGGTGCTGGGACCACTGGACAAATTCCCTGCCTAGGTTGTGTAGACGAGGTGGGGAATGGGAGACCCCTGGACACTGACAGTCTCGCCAGGCCTAGTGCCATCAGACCTGTGCTGATGCAGCTACTTTCCCTGTGAATTTGACCATCGAAATTCTCCCTACATTTCAATTCCCCCAATTCTAAATTGAGTAGGTTGAGCTAGATACCCTCTCAGAACTCTTCCAGCTATAAATTGCAAACCAATCAGGAATTAATTAATTCACTCATTCACTCTTTAGTACAAGTACCCTGATCTGCAGAAGACATTCTTGTGTATAACGTTCTTGGGTTTGATTTGTTCTTTTTAAAAATATGGAATTTTTGTTTAATTCCAAATAGTGTTTTTTATTCTTTTTGTTGTTGTTGTACAATTTTCCCTCAACCAAAGAAGAAATAAAGATATTTTGGAGAGTTAAACTTATTTCTTAGCTTTAAATCGCTGTGTGCTTTCCACAGTGACTGACATTTCACCTGTATTTTGAGATATTTGGAAATCTTTACCTGTTTCCCCAAGGGTCATGGATAGCCTTGGGCTTGACTTGGTTTAGATTCTCAGACTGTGGTTTGGCTTGGGCTGGGGCTGGGCCCAGCCTCTCAAGGCTTTGATTAATCCACTGCACCTCTCATTTTCCTGACTATAAAAGAGAAGCTACAGTTCTGAATAAGCATCTTGCAGAAGAAAGAAGCCAAAGCAGAAAGTATTAAACTTTCATCCAGCACCATAGGAGAGATGTAGTTATTAAATTTCAGCTGCTTATCAAACTGATATGAAAGTCATTTTGCATGATTGCTTTGCATCCTCAAATCTTCTGCTTTTATTTGCAATGCATCTCCGCGCTTTCTTATTAGAAAAATACTCAAAGGATAAAAAAGCTGATAATATTATTCGGTTTTGACAATTAGGTAGAAAAAGCATTCAAAGAAGTGCTTTTTTATTGCAGCTGGTAATACTGTTGGAGGTCCTCCTGATAGCAGTCTATCCTGATGCTACCCAAGGTGACACTGGTTTTATCTTCTAATTGCCATGTACTGGTTATACTGGATCTGGGCAAGGGAGGCTATTTCTAATCTTTGCATTGGGACATAGGACTCTAGCTTAGGTGACAGGTAGAATATCCCGAACCTCTTGCATTTACTCACTCTTGATTTATGTCATGTCCACTGTTCTCATTGGTACTGGGCATGAGAAGAGGACCTTTGCTGGCTATTCAACACACTTTTGTTGAATATTTACTGCCTGTTGGGAAATGCAGTAAGGCCCAGGGCTACAGCTTTGAGCCGCAGTCCATCTACAATTGAATTTTATCTCCCCTTTTCCATTAAATCATCGGTTTGCTTTTAAGTTATATGCCCATATCAAATTCTAAGCTATGTATGCATTTGTGTACATAAAGAGATATACTTTTTTTCATCATTTTACTATCTTTTCATGGTCCAGAGAAATGCAAAAACGATTACTTTGACTTATTAGCCAGTTCTGTATACCTTATTTTACTTTAGCCTTTTAAATAGCTCTATGAGATAGAGACTCACTTTCTTTTGATAACAGAGGAAAGTGAAGCTTAGAGAGGTAAAGAGACTTGTTCGGGGTCATACAGGTGGCATATGACATCTATGTGATTCCAGTCAGGTCTGTGAGAGTATCACAGTGCTTTCTTTTGGCCCTAGCCTACTGCCAGCATCTCCACCAGCATTTGCCACCAACAGTCATCAGTGCCCTTTTTTCATGTGTCCAGATTCTAGCACAGACCTTAGAGACCTTAGCCCAACTGGCACTGCCCAGTAATAGACCTGAGCACCAGGTCTTTGCGAGCTGACATAGGGAAGTAGGAGTCCCACTCGGCCAGATCTCTAAGCCCCAAACTTTCTGCATTTTGCAAGGAAATGGACATTGCTTACTACAACCATTGGACTGCTACTGAGAACAAGGGAGATGCAGCCACTGAAATCTAATTCTGGAGAGCTAAAGGAACCCTTGTCAGAAGAGGAAAGAGGTAGCTGCACCCCATGGAAATAGCTCCCACTGAAAGTCAAGGGTCTTCCTTAAAGTTAAGGAAAGGTTACATTAAGATCCTAATTAATTTAACAATAATTTGTGGAGGTCTCACCATGAGCCAGACCTGGTTCTTGGTGCTTGGGGTACCAGTGAAACACATGGAGGCAACGATGCTTGCAACAGTGGAACCTGCATTGTAGCTGGGGAGTCAGACTGAACAGCAAGCACAGAACAGCATGTCAGAAGGCAGAGAGCTATGGAAAAAAAAAAATAAAAGTAAAGCCGGATCAGGCAGACATGGGGAGCAGCTTCAGTTTTCATATTAAATATCCTGATCAGGAAAGAGATCTAGCCCCAGATATGTCTTGGGAATCTTTTTCTTCTGGGCTTCATCATTCATGAACCAAAATTTTCTAAACTTGACGGATCTTAGGAATCACTGAGGAGGAATGCGGTTTTTTTTAACTATATGGAATCCCAGGCTCACTTAGAGATTCAGATCGTCAGATTCTTCTGGACCTGGAGCCTAGGAATCTGCATTATTGAACAAATCAGCCCAAAGTAATACAGATGGGCAACTACATTTAAGAAGCCCTGGACTAAAAGGCCAAGTGTACTTTAAGGGTCCTAGGGGGAATCCTCTCTGTTCATCATCTCTGTGACCTTGGGAATATTATTGGACAATGAGGTATTCTTTACTGCTGTGGTTGTTAAGGAGGGTTAACTAACACAACAATGGTGGGCAAAAGACCTAGCCTGGGCCTTGGCACATCGTTGGAGCTGTGTTTTTTTTCTATTACTCCTTGTAGCACTAACATCAAATCATACTTCACTGGATTTATGAACACAAGACAAAGCCATTGGAAGAGAAGCAGCAGTATAATGGCTGAGAAAAGAGGACAATAAAGAATTTGTAAGGCCGAGCACAGTGATGTCTGCCTGTAATCCTAGCACTTTGGGAGGCCGAGGAGGGAGGATTTCTTGAGCTCAGGAGTTCGAGACCAGCCTGAGAAACACAACAAAACCCCATCTCCACAAAAATACAAAGAATTAGCTGGGTGTGGTGGCACATGCCTGTAGTCCCAGCTACTTGGTGGCGTTGAGTTGGGAGGATCACTTAAGCCCAGGAGGCCAAGGCTACCATGAGCCCTGATAGTACCACTGCATTCCAGCCTGGGTGACAGAGCAAGACCCTGCCTCAAAAACAAAAACAAAAAGAATTTGTAAAGTGGTTACCCTGCCGAGAGAGAAAAATAACTCTGAGCCATAATGTAGGGAGAGACCATTTAACCAATGGAGTTTTGAAAATATGCGTTCAATTAGCTGAGATGATGAAGAAAATGTGGACCTGAATGTTCTCCATAGTTAATGCATCCTATATTGGATGGGGTCCGGTTTCCTCCAGGTTGGGGGTGATGGGAGGCAGTGGTCACTGAGTCTAGCCGGCTCAATGTCAGTGAGAACTGTTGTTATCGCTCCTGTTTGCACAAAACCATGACATTCTGCTTTTGCCATCGAATTGTCTGTGAAACAAGCAGAAACCGGCTTACAAAACTGAAATTTTATTTAAAAAATAAAAATGAAACAGAAATACAAGTGCCAAAGAGCACACACCACAAAAATATTCATCCATGCAAGGGAGGAATTACCTCTTTCACCTCTACCTCCCAAGAAGGCTCCTCCTGCTCCTCCCATCACTCCTGATCCTTTTGCTCCACTCTATGCTTTATAGGACTTATTCCCACCTGATAGATCATCTGCAGTTCTGTTTGCTTATTTGTTTTGCTGTATGCTGTTTCTTTCTCCCTCTTTGCAATGCAGTGTCCCTGTTCACTGCCCCAACCCCTAACCTACCGTGTAACAGGTACTCAAAAATATTTTTTGAATAAATGAACCTCAACTCATTCTAGTTTCCTACTGGTAGAATGTCACCAATCTTGTAATTCTCTCTTACAAATTCTTCTAGGCCACTAAGCTGGCATGATCATAATATAAAAGGCAATTCAAAAAAGAGAGAGAAAAAAATACAGGGAGAAAGAGGAAAGGAGTGGGAAATTGAGATGATGTGATCTTTGGCTCACTGCAACCTCTGCCTCTCAGGTTCAAGTGATTCTCCTGCCTCAGCCTCTGGAGTAGCTGGGATTATTGGTGCACACCACCACACTCGGCTACTTTTTTAATATTTAGTAGAGGTTTCACCATGTTGGCCAGGTTGGTCTCAAACTCCTGACCTCATGATCTGCCTGCCTCTGCCTCCCAAAGTGCTGAGATTATGGGTGTGAGCCACTGCACCTGGCCATCAGCTTGATAAATTATATGTCAAAGTCTGTAGACTCCAGGCATCTTGTGGCTTAAATTTTAACTTGGGGCACATTTTTGTAGAATTCACCATGTTAAGGGCAGGGCAAGATTTTAATGGCCAAAGGCAATGTGCAGATTTGTTTGCAAAACTGCCAATTTCCAATATATTACAGGGAATTGGACAAGGCTGAGATATATTTGGAATGAGTCAAATATAGAGTTTATTTTTAAAAATATACTTTGATTAATTTCAGGTACATAATTATCTCCTCAATTTAACAACTACTTCTGTTTAAATGACAGCTTTTAAAATATTTGACTCTAATAAACCTCCCCTGAAAACTTGTTATGCTATTAATTTGATAATACTTTTTGTAAATGGAATGTTCATTTTGTAAAGACAACTCAGTGTGTGTCTAAAAAAGTCAATCCCTCGCAAGAATATGATACAAAATAGTATTTTGCTATCTCACTACTAAAATGACTGTACTGAGTGTTCATCCTCTCTGCTCTGATGGCGTAGGGTGATGCTTCTCTGAGGCTGGGGACTGGGTAACCACCCCAGCTGAAGCCCATCCAAAACCCCCAAGTCCATATGGACTCCTGTTGTAGAATGGATTCTCAGCGCAATCCAATCTCACTCCCAAACACAAGTTAAGAAACTCAGACTTCTACCCTCTTCCACGTGTTCTTGACAATAATGAAAAAGACATTTGTGGTGCCCAGATATGTCTTCCTTTCCTTAAATCATCCTTTGATGATCAGCAACTAGAGAAGAATAAGGAGAAACCGTGACTGAGAACAAATGGACTTCTCCATTCCCACAAGATGTGGCATGTGGAGTGGCCGTTTGGGAGTCAGAAGGCTTAGATTCTAAGCCTAGTTCTGCCAGTGACTGTTCTGCTCAAGCCCTTGTTGCTGCATCTGTAGAATGAGAATGTGAAGCTAGCATGAATATTGTACCAGTTTGTGAAGGTAAAAAACATCACCGGGGACCATCTCTTAGACGTGGAAATTCAAACCAGCAAGCATTTATCTGTTGAACATTCTGTGCCAGGCCAGTTTATAGTCTCTCTGTGGAGTGGAATTAAAATATACAATACACATATGTGCATGCCCTTGTGCACACACACACGCACACACACTCACACAGCACAGTGGCTGCCTGTAGGAGGATTGCAGTCTTTGGGATGCTGTCAGTTGGAAAGACGGTATTGTATAGAAGAAAACAGGTAGACTTCTGGGATTCAGATCTCAACTGCACCCATCAGCATCTCTGCCCTGGCAGACAGGTTGCTTATCTGACCCAAAGTATCCCCTACTGAAGAATAAATGGAGATAAGAATGTATACATGATGGGGTGATTACAGAAATTAACATAGTCTTTTTTAATAGACTGTAATATGTAATACTCCCAGGCACACAGTAGGTGCTTGGTAAAGAGTGGTTGTGATGACTGTAATTATGACAATGGTAGAAATGAAGATAGAAGGCTCTAGATTGAATCTTCCCATAAATGGGTTTGCCAGGACAATAGGAAATTGCAGCTCAGAAGCTGTAACTCAGGGACCTGAAGGCTATGAGTCACCACTTTGCTTCGTGCCTGTCAGTTCATTTTTGAGAATCCACGGAAATAGAAATGTTCTATCAGACCAACTTGGATTGCCATCTGGCCCACACATTTTCCTGGCACGGCCCGAAGGCCAGCATTGCTCTCCCCTCCAAGCAAAACCCCAAGTTTAGCAGAACAAAATCTGCTGCTGAAATGCATCAAGCACAGCATCGGTTCATTATCACGATGAGCTTATTAGTAGTAGTTACAAGGCAATTAATGTTACTAATAATTGAATCTGTGTTAAGATCATTAATATAACCACTAGTTATGATAAATGGCTAGTGTACCATTTAATAAAAACAGAAACAGTCACAGGGAGTGCTTCATACTTTTCAAATGGCTTTCACATTCTTCAGCTCACTGACCCTTCTTTGGATATATTATTATCTTTAGTTTCTTTTCGGGGAAATTGCGGTTTGGAAAGTTAAGAGATATATCCCAGATAATAAACTAATATACAGAAAATTTGGAATTAGAAATTTCACCTTCTGATTACAGGCATAGCAAGCCTTGGAGTTTCAGTAAAGAGAGGAGAGTCATATTCATCAAGTAAAAAGCATTGTTTTTTTTGGCTCAACCACTGAGTATCATAGGATGCCAGAACCAGAAGAACTTTCATGTCTGTCAGATTCAATGCTTTTATTATACAAATGAGGAAACTGAGGCCCAGAAAGGTGAATTATTTACCTGCAATGAGTGGCATTGTGACACAAATTTCAAACTAATTTTTATTTCAGAGTTTCTTTATGTAGTTCCACTCTTGAGCCCCATAAGTGACCTATTTAAAAATGTTCCTGTGAGTTGAACACCGGATAATCAAGCTTGGTAAAAGTATGTATCAACTTACCGACTTAGCTCAAAAACATAGCCTACTTGCATTTCCAAACGTGTGTCTCTTTAATTCTGTTGCATAATATTGGCTGTTTTGTAAAAATAGGATGCTTTGGACAATTACATGTGAAATATACTGGGTTAAAATGTGACTTACACAGTCTCTGTTTTTGTTTCTCTTGCTGACCTTTTAATTTTTTCCCCGTGTTTCCTTCCATCTTTGAGCACAGCATTATTTGCTCTCTGAAAACTCCTTGGGACTCATGTGATCATATAGATCATGTAATCCGGGAGATTCGGGGGCAGTGGGATCTTCTGCAGAGCTTCCATGCGTTTATTTGCAGCAGGTATTTCTGGTATCTGAAAGTCTGCTGGGCTTGCTTCTGAGTCTGTGACCAATTTACGTCAGGTTAAGGTCTCTGAAAATATCAGCTGCAGATATGAGGAAAGTCAGCAATCTTGTTTTATTCTGACAAGGACAGCAGAAGCCACTGAATCTGCACTATCGGATATGATTCCAAACTTCTTTCTCAGCCCTAAAACCTCCAGTGAGTGGTTCTCGTCCTCAATCACTGTTTACTAAGTGCCTACAGTGTGCCAGTTTTCACACCATTTCTGGCTATTTTTGGCTCCTGGATCTGGGTGTCCTGCGGTGAGACACCTGAGGAGGAGGCAGGCACAGAAGGAAGACTATTTCTAGGTTTGGGGGCTTTGAAATCAGGTAGTTGTACTGGAGCAAATAATTTCTAACAATTTCATCATCTCTGAAGGTGGCCAGATAAATAAAGCTGAGATTGAAAGCAGTCATTTCTTCTACAGCTCCTGGATGGTGTGGCTCCTAGAAAAAGAATAATTAGAGAAGGAATGAGAAAAGTCAAGAGGATTTGGCCAAAAACTTGGTAACATTCTCAGTTTTCCTCGGAGAGACATTCGTTTTGCTAGTAACCCTTAAAATGCACAGGCTCTGAAATGGAGGAGTTAGTTCTCAGCGATCTAAAGTTTGGTTTCAGCTGCTGTCAGTCCTGGAAATCTGTTTGTTTGTTTTATAAGTTTTTAGGAAAAAAAATATTGACTTTGAAAATTGCATGAGAATAAAAAAGTCCAATGAACAATAACTTTCTTTCTCAAAGACCTGTACATATGGATTTTTTATTTTGCATTCAGGACCACATATCCAGCCGCTATTCCTCCCCCAGCCTCCTCTTTAAATATGTAAAACTCTGCATGCCTCTAATTGTTCCTTCAGTTGTCCACTTGCACCTTCAAATTATGGGACAAGTGGCCAATTGGGCCTGCAATTGGCTAATTGCACCGACAATTAGCCAATTGTGGGTATAATTAGCTGCATGTAGAATTAATCATATGCATAAAGTGGGCGTCCACTCTTTGAAATCATAGAACTAAATGTGTTCTAGATGCACATCTGTACTCGAGCACAAAAGGGACACAGGCGAGAATACGGGATGAATCACTGCTAAGAAAATCATTAAAACAAATCTGGTGCTTGGTTAAAAACGCCACATGATTCAACTCTGAATATTAGGTCTACTTGCTTTCTTTATAAGGCGCTTGGTGTGGACAAGGCAAAGAAGGATAAAATTCTTTCATCAGAAGCCTTCTGCAGGAAAATATCCTGACTGCTGTCACCCTCCAGTTGCGTTTTTTAAAAATCGAATCTTTGGATTTATGATACAGCAGGTGGACTCTGTCACTAGAGTCTCATAAGGAATCACATTCATTTTGGTCCAAATACTTGCCACAGTGAGACATGTTCCATCTCAGCCACATTTTATACTCATGTTTCTCAGGCTGGTTTGTGCATATTCTTGGGGGCACCAGGGGAGCCACATGCGAAAGTGGTAGCCCAGGATAAACACATTGAATGTTTTCAAAGCAATAATTTTATTTGATGGTGAGCAAGATAA
This sequence comes from Leontopithecus rosalia, assembly GCA_028533165.1. Classification (NCBI taxonomy): domain Eukaryota; kingdom Metazoa; phylum Chordata; class Mammalia; order Primates; family Cebidae; genus Leontopithecus; species Leontopithecus rosalia. Next base: position 116,925,312 of record CM052655.1, read on the forward strand.
AATAATTTAAATTTCAGAGTAAACACAAAGTTTTGAAAGCAGTTAAATTTGTAGTGGTTAAAATCTCTCCTTAGATTCATTATTTATTAACTCTGGGACCTTGAGCAATAGTTTATTGAACTTTCCGACAATCTAATTTCTTCATCTATAAAAATAAATTAATATAAATAAGTGGTGACTACCTCATAGATTTTCTTTAGAATTAAATGAGGTTATTTAAAATTATATAACAAAAGTGAGAACATGGAGGGAAGTAGAAAGAGAGACATGAAAATCCAAGATACAATAAGTCAAGACATTAACCTATTAAAAGCTCTGTAATTGTCTGTTTATCCCAGAATTTCACCAAACAAAAATGATCAAATATCAGTCTTTTTTGTTAATACCTATTACTAGCCACTAGGAAGTACCAGTCTAAATCAAAAATGGCCAGTGGATGCCCTCTGACCACGGAGCCAATTTCAGATTCTTAGGCTGATTTGAGTCTTCATCTCGGGCCCTACATTTCCCTTCTACTCTAATCTTTTATTTATGTAGGAGCCTTTCAGAAATGCACCCATGCTCCAGGCAAGCTTGTTCACTGAACCTGCCCACCATGCTACTCACCCTTATGTTTAACGTGAGCGTCACTGATATGGGACAAAGGCTTTGTGAAATGCATGGGGCTATATCCAGTGTGAGAGGTTTTGAAGGAGAGAGAACTGCAAATGAAAAAACATTTGCTGATAATAGACACATGTTTCTTTATGAGTCTTTTTTTTCTTTTTAGATGAATTCTCGCTCTGTCACCCAGGCTGGTGTGTAGTGGTATGATCTTGGCTCGCTGCAACCTCCACCTCCTGGGCTCAAGTGATCCTGAGTAGCTGGGACTACAGGTGTGCACCACCATGCCTGGCTAATTTTTGTATTTTTAGCAGAGATGGGGTTTCACCATGTTGGCCAGGCTGGTTTAGAACTTCGGATTTCAAGTGATCCTCCTGCCTTGGCCTTCCAAAGTGCTGGGATTACAGGCGTGAGTCACCTTGCCTGACCCATTTTTTTCCTAAGTTCTAAATTTTGGCTAGATTTTGAACACATATCATTATTTAATGCATAAAAAATGCACACTTGCCATTTGTATTTCAAGAAAGGAAGAGAGGGAGGATAAGAAGTACTTACTTTTACGTCAGGTACTTTTAAAGGTATTGTTTCATTTGCTTTTTAAAATAATAACATTACATATAAAATAAATGTCCAATTTCAGGGATGAGACTACTGAGCCTCAGAGAAGTTAAATGCTTTTCCCCAAGTCATATAATAGCAAGTAACAAAGAACCAGTATCCAAATTCTTGTACATATATCTCAAAAACTTGTGAACAAGCTTGATAACTATAACCAGTTAGAGACTCAGATTTATAAGGAAATATTACAATTGTATCTCATGTTCAAATGCATATAGCAACCTATCTAAGAATAAGCAACTCAACACAAAAATATGCATTCATGATTTTCTAGATAAGTATTAGTTTGTGTTAGGAAATTCTACAAATGATCACATTGATGCTGAGGTCATGTTTTGTGTATCTGTCAGCTGTCCTATAATGGTGCTGTGTAACAAATAACTTCCAATTATTTGTTACCCCATGTTACATGCCAGCCTTCTGTAGGCTGAAGCTTTGCAGCTCTGTGCTCAAAGGCTTCAAGACAATCTTCTGATGAAATGTAGATCTGCTTCCTGGGTCTTCTCATGCTGGGACTCAGGTTAGAGGAAGATCCCCTATACGCTGAATATTGTTTGTTCATGGCAGAGACCAAGAATAAGGGAGTTGGCTGAAATGCTGACTGCCTCTGAAAGCTCTTACATAAATGAAGTTAGTGTTACTTTTTATTTAACATCCTGTTGGCTAAAGAGAAAGTCATATAGTCAACCTCAATGTCAAGGAGATGGGATATAAACTCTTCAGAATGGCAAAAGTGGAGAGGAAGTAAATATTTATGAATAAAGAACAAAATTGATTGTGTTATATTTCTGTATATGATGTTTCTTCCCCACTGATCAATAATGTAATGGGTCATAAAATACATATCTGTGTTCTAATCTTTTATTTCTAGCCTAGAGTAGACACACACAAACACACACACACACACACACACACACACACACACACACCCTTTCCTTTAATAGTGTCATGAAGAAACTAAGACTTAAAGAAATGAAGAAAGCCCATTTTATGGTAACATAACTAAAAAGCAGCAGGATGATAAACCATACAGAGTCTTGTTGGACTGCAGATTATACAATCTAAGTGTAATCTACCTACATTGTCCTCCTCTGCTTTGGTAAATTGGATGAAGCAAAAGAGCAAATGGTTTAAGCAAGACTCTGTTAGGGGAGCTTCTTAGATGATGTGCTGGGAGATTAGAGTCAAGCAGAGAAGGTCATGCCATAACATTTTTGTCTTGCTGAAAGAGGCAAATATAAAGATCTGCTATATAAGGGCATCCTTACAGTAGGCATTAGTAGCAGATACACTTGGAGGATGAGGGGTCATCTAACATTGCTTGCCTAAATTTGTTTTATTACAGCACACGTAAGAAATGGTTTTATTACAGCACATGTAAGAAATGTGACACTGTGAGAAACAGATGTGTGAGTAATCTGGGAAGAGGTGACACAGGTTCATGAGGCCACCTAAAAGCACTGGGACACCTTTCTGAGCAGGAGCCTACTGAAGATCGCCTCATGCTCCAGCAAGACATACACTCACTCCATTGGGAACCAGAGGGGATGCATAAAGAAGTTGGGATGCAACCCAGTCACAGGCAAGGTGACCTAACACCTTGCATGACATATTTCTCAGAGGTTTACTAAGCACTCACATAAGTATTGGTGGATTCTTTATTCAAAATTCAACGGAAGGCATAGGATTGGCATGCATTACAATATAATAACTGGTCTTTTGAGTCATTCAATCTGAGAATGTGAGGGACTTTAAATGTCGTTATCCTGATTCCACACTTCAGGGCTGGGACACCCCTATATGTGTGTTGCCCATTTGACTCTTCAACTGTCCTCAGCACAGTCCAGAAGCTGAAATGTCTTTTCAAGAGACAAGATCTTTAATTATATGGGAGACCCTAGTCTTACACTGTGGACTCAATTCAGAATTGATAAATTTTATAATGATCATTTGTTTTTTAAGCTCGCTCAAAAGGATAGGAGACTATAGTAGCTGATAAAATTATTGTTACTCGGAGAATTGGTTATTAGCAGGCCAACTAGAAAGAGAAATACAAAAAGGGATTGTTTTCAAAAATAAGAAAATATAAGAAAAAGAATCATGGAGTTCTGGCACATTTGGCATAAGGGCACCTCAAAGTCATGATTGTTTATCTAAGTAATAAGTGTTATATAAAAAATAAAGTTTTAAGAATACTTAGGTGGTTCTGAATATGTATTGCAGTTTTCCCACCATCTTGAAATAAAGCAATCATATAAAAATAAGACAATTGGAATAAGTTTGCCTTCAGAGGGAAAAAGGGAAGGATTCATCCTTGTTGATGTCCCACCATATGCCTGAGATTATCCACATGTTATTTCCTCTAGTTACCATAAAAAAGATCTTTTAGGACTGGTTTATCTCATTTTCACCACTGAAGAGGCTGAGGTCCAAGGAAAACCCTCTTGGTTAAATGTATATTGTGAGCCTCTAACCCAGGGGCTTTCTTTTCTAAAGCCCATGCTGTGAGATGTATGGATAATAAGGATAATCCTTGCAGATGTAAGTGTGTTCCCAGATGAAGTAAGAAAAGTTGAGGTTCTGGTATTAAAGAAAATGTCTTAGAAAACAGGAGGTTGTTAACATTTTGCACAAAGTCATCTGCAAAACCAAGCCCAGATCCAGGGCCCTTCCCCTCCCTGCCTAGCTGGTTACAAGTGACAAGCCCCTTCCCGTAAGTGAATAAGAGAGAGAGGTACAGCTTGGACTTCCCATGCAGCCTGCCTGTATGAGTGACTGATAGCAGGCTTACCTAAAGCATCAACTAAATGTTGCTTTCTTGTATTTATAAATAACAACAGCAATGTGCCACTAGCACAGTGCCATTTCATTTAATGGCTCAGCACTGAGCAACTTAATTAATCTTTTGGTTTCTGAAACCATCATATTTTTTCAGGGGCTCTGAGAAAATCTGCTTGCTCTTGAAGCCATTGATGCAAAGACCGGTGAGGAGTGTGTTGGCTTCCCCTTAACGAATTTGCTCAGCTGTGAATCTGGGGTCTAATGCCTTTGAAGGTAGAGTTTCTGTACACAATTGTCATTGATTTAAAAAGTAAAAACTGACTGCATTTCTATGATGTGTCCCTACTGTGTGCCAGGATCAGCACTGGGCTATTTTACTTAAATGTTCTCATGAATTCATCACTAGAGCCCAGCGAGGCAGATATCTTCACACTCATTTTACAGATGAGAAAAATTAAGTACTGGAGAGTTAAAGTTACTTCACCAAAGCCACATTTCTAGCTAGGATTGGAACAAGGATCTGCCCAAAACTCTTACCAGGATCTTGAAATTTGTAGTTAATTGTAGCAATACTGATTACAGTTATAATTGAAAGCAAAACTTACATACCGTTGGCTATGTAAGTTATAGTATATTCATTTAATTATATGCCAGGCATTTCCACAGACATGATTTGTTTGAATTCTTCAAATAATCCAGCAAGTTAGATACATTGTACATTGGTGTTAGTAGACTCATTGGAATTCTTCAATAATTACTGTAAACATTAGTCAATATGCAATATTAGTCAACAGCACATTGCTATTTCTATTTATAAATACAAGAAATCAATATTTAGTTAAAATTATCCTCCATTTTGTAAAATGGCTTGATACCTAGTTTGTTGGCTTTTGTGATATTTGAAAATGAGATAGCTTATGACGTGTATAACATAAGGCAATGGATAAATAACTAGTTTTAGTGGCATCTAAACCACTGGACTTTGTGGTATCAGTATGGCAAAGAATAAAATGTATTTTTTCAAAGGGAACTAAGATACCTTAGTGCCTCCTTCCACCTGGACTCCATTCTAAAGCTACTGACTGTAATATTTATCTGCTCTTTAAAGTGATCTTACTCTATGGCAGTGAAATTACATTTTAGAAATTTATCCTAAGAAAATAATCAGAGATATGCTGCACATTATATAAAGATATTCATTGTTGGATTATTATAACAAAATGCTGGAAACATCCTACACATTGTGACTAGTTATGTAAGTTATAGTGTATTCATTTTAGTGAATGCTATGAAGTCTTAAGGATGATATATACATGTATAGATACATGTACACATACAGGAACAGGAGCTCACACACACACACACACACACACACACACACACACACACACATCCATAGGCAAAGAACAGAAGAATACCAAGAACAATTTAACAGCGACTTTGGCCTGGTGCGGTGGCTCATGTCTGTAATCCCAACACTTTGGGAGGCTGAGGTGGGTGAATCACGAGGTCAGGAGTTCAAGACCAGCCTGGCCTACATGGTGAAACCCCATCTCTATTAAAACCACAAAAAATTAGCTGGGCATAGTGATAGACACCTGTAATCCCAGGTACTCAGGAGGCTGAGGCAGGAGAATTGCTTGAACCTGGGAGGTGGAGGTTGCAGTGAGCCGAGATCATGTAACTGCACTCCAGCCCAGGCAACAGAGTGAGACTCTGTCTTAAAAACAAACAAAAACAAACAAAAACAGTGGCTTCATGTTGGGTGAGGAGGTAGGGGGGGAGTTATGGATAATTTTTGGGGGAGAGAGAGAGAGAGAGAGAGCGTGTGTGTGTGTGTGTGTGTGTGTGTGTGTGTGCACGCGTGCCTGTGTGTTGTGTTTTATTAAGCTTCTTTCTCTCTTGCCAGGTTTTCCTTATAGAATACGTCTTCTCCAGTATGACTAGCAAATGAAGAGTCAAGCTGAATACTCTGTGGTATAGTCCAATCCTGCTTTTAACCACGACCATTTCTATGGCTCCAACAAAACATCCCTGAGCTGGTAGTACCTTCACAGCCTCAGTGAACTGCATAGTCTCCTTGGTAATCATGAATATCTAGTAAACGCTGCCGGTTCTAAATGAAACCATGATGCTGGGATCTGTTAACAAAATCCAAAGTGAACTTGTCTCAAACATTTGCAAGTGGATGAAGGAGAATTTCTCCCTTTCTATGTGGACTGTTCAGATGGCAAAGCAACAGTTTCTGCAGTGAAGCAGGTTTCATACAAGGACCCTGTCAGTGTAGATAATATGCCTTTGTTTATTTAAACTCTTGGGCATGTAGTTTTCTGCCAGTTATTTTCAGAACAGAGTCAATTTACGGCATGCAGAGTAGGTACCCTCAACAATTTCACATAGTAGGGCATCTTAACATTAACAACAAAGCAGGAGTCTGCAACATCAGATTGTAGCATTCCTCAGATGGACTCACTAAAACATGCCTATAAATGAAAGGCTTTGATGCATTAATTCAGTAACCTTTTAAAATGATTTGTTATATTTCAATCCCAATAGAATCTCTTTATATGTGTAGTCTTTCTCTCTATATATAGTCTCCAGTACCTATATATAGACTATACATATTCTAATATAGACTCTCTATATAGAATATACATATAGAAAGAGATAGATATTTGCATACACATGCTCTCTCTCTCTACACACACACATTAACATGAAGTATGTTTCTATGCAAAGCCTAACATTTATTTATATAAACAATGAACATAAACTAGTGAGCACTTACCATATGCACCAGGCGTTGTGCTCGGTGTTTTGTAAATATTATTTTTTTGTCTGACTGCCATCACCTCTTTGATAGATGGGACACTGGCTTGAGAGGTTAGAAATGTGGCATGATCACACAATGCACTTATATCCCTGACCCTTAAGCCTGTATCACACATGATTAGGGATGACTAGTTACAGTGTTACAAAGCCTGTTTAATCCTACAGAGAAGCAAAAGGATGTAACCTACTTCCCAGTCATCCTGGGGACTTACATTGGGAACTTCCACAAAGACAGTCAACACAATTGCTTCTAAAAGCTCTTTGGTGCAGACTGTGGGAGGAGCCGCCTGCTGAAAACTGAGGCTTAAATTCAGACCTTGGATGGCTCTGTGATGCATGCGAGTATTTGGATGCTTGCCAGAACATTAAAAATATACAGTTGTTTGGCAGCCTCGCCTCACAGCAGGTCAGACCTGAGAGTTCTAGAAGAAGCAGTGTGGGCTGTAAGGTCCCCTGTCCTACACTCAGGGGCTGGCCTTGCCTTCCACTCACTGAATCTGTGACTGTGGGCAAAGACCTTTCTCTCTCTCAGCTTCAGTTTCCTCAGCAGCAAATGTATCAGGCAGGAGGTTTGGGCTGTGTGTGCCAAACTCTTTTACCCAAGGATCCTAAGACATAAAAACAATGAGTTTTTATTCTCTCTGGCATCACTCACACAGGCACAGGCACTTAAATGCCTCCATTTGAGATAAGCCTATTTACAAAAAGATTCAGCAGCTTTATCCTCTATCAGGCTAAGCTTTTTTTAGTTGTTGGTTTCTTGTTTGCTTGGGATTTTGTTTTGTTTTATTTTGTTTTGAGGAGGGGAAGGATGTTTTGTTGATTTGTTTTGTTTTCCAATTCAGCTAATGTTCTAAGAATTAGAGTAGGATACTCATCACCTGGCCTTGGTTAGCAAGAGACCTCCCTGGGATGCTCCCTGCCGTCTTCCTCAGCACCCGCAGGTAGATGTTTTGTGTCCAGGCATCGTGGGAGACTGCAGGGAGGAAGAGCCACAGATAGGAGTGAGACAAGCTACGGAAGCCCAATCTCTGAGTCCAGGGGGTGTCATTCTTTGCTGCTGCTTCTAAGGGGTGAATCTGCGTCGATCAATGCATTCGCTCAGCTCTCCCCCTGCCTCTCCCTCGGTTAACACCCCAGCACACACAAAACCAACGAAGGTGATTATCTCTGCTAGCATAATTCCTCCCTAACATCTGCTTTCGCCCATAACACTCCACTAATTTTTCCCTCATTTCATTACACATAATTTTCTTTCAACACAATCTACATGTATTAAGTGGTAATGACTTTCCAGTTAAGAGCAAATCGACACCAAGGGACCCCCGTCCCCCCCACAGTTGCCTGCAGAGCCTGACTCTGGCTATTAGAGATAAATTCGGTACCTCAGGAAGCTGCAGTGAGGTAATCAATCAATTAAGCGGTTAGGACATACATTATCAAACTTCCACAGTGCGGGGGGCAGGGGGCCATGCTGATCTACTTGCCATGATTTTTTAGGAATTCAAAAAAATGAATAAATAAGATGGAGAGCTATTATACAGCCAGGCTATAATTTGCCACTCAAAGTCAGGGGCTGGTGTTGTCAGACTCAATGCTGCAGAGTAAATGGGAGGAACTGTGGTCCTGGATGTGCCCTGTCTGGGTTGGAATCACACCTCTATTGTTGACTAGCATCGTGTCCTGGGGTGCATGGGGCGGGGAGGGGGTACCTGGGAGTCTGAAGTTCCTGTCCTTTAAAAAGGAAAAGAGACACCTGGAATGACAACTCTGACTGCCTAGGTTTGCAGTGGGGATGAACTAAGACCGCGAGTATGGAAACACCCAGACCACAAGGGGCTGGCAGGAAACTTTAATGACCTTACTTCTGCCCCTAGGCGTTGGACTTAGGAAATGTAAGGTGACCAGAGATCGCCAAAACGCTGACATCAAACTTAGAATTAGTCATCATCATCATCTTCGTGATTTTCCTCAAGTTTTGGAAGAAAAATGCCTAGAATCCTGAAAATAAATTCAGAACGTATGCCAGTCCATGCTCCCTTGCTTAATTTATATGTGTTCCCTTTGTACACAAATCTCAGTTAACCTCATCTGGAAAAACGGTTGTATCAATGTCACCCACCACAGCAAGGATTATCTGAAGGTTCAAAAGAAATATATAGATAGAATAAACTGCTTTGAAAAGTGTAAAGCATAAACAAAACAGGGTTGTATTTAATAATATAATTTCACCTACTGGTTTTTCTTTTCCCTAAACTTGACCCATCCTGTAAATATTACAGCTGTCTCAAAAGTATCTTAAGTGGTTCAAAAGATAAACTAGTTGTAGAGGCAGAAGGCAGAAAAAAAAACAGAAAGATGAGTAAACTGACAATATTAAAATGAAATGTTTATCAAATAAATAATAGTCAAAATATTTTCAATGTATGTGTCAAATAATAGTATTTAAATATGTTTATATGATACATAATATGTAAGCTCTAACAAACCGATAAGAAAAGATAATAAAACAGGAATTACAATAACAGAGCATAATGCTTACTACTTTAAAGCACTGGCCTAAAATTTTATGAATTTTAATTTACTTAACAAGAAAAAAATCAAATAAAAATCAACAAATAGGGAAACAAACACTGAGGCCAGGAGTGGTGTCTCACACCTGTAATCCCAGCACTTTGAGAGGCTAAGGTGGGTGGATCATCTGAGGTCAGGCGTTCAAGACCAGCCTGACCAACATGGAGAAACCCTGGCTCTAATTTTAAAAAAATGCAAAAATTAGTCGGGCATGGTGGCACAGGCCTGTAATCCCAGCTATTGGGGAGGCTGAGGCAGGAGAATCATTGTACCCATGAGGCAGAGGTTGTAGTGAGCTGAGGCCACGCCACTGCACTGTAGTCTGGGTGACAGAGCAAGACTCTATCTCAACAACATCAACAACAACAAAAGAAACATGGATTTAATATATAAAAATGTTAAATCTCCTATAAGGAGATTTATGCTATAAGGAAATGTAAAATGACATCAAGGAGATATGACTTTTTTAATCTACCAAGTTAATAAGGTTTTGAAAACTGCCATCACTGGTGCTGAGGCTTCAGTGGAAAAGAGATTTTCTCTACTGCTGGTGGATGTACAAATTGATTTTTAAAAAACAGAAAAGGGGCTGGGCATGATGGCTCAAGCCTGTCATCCCAGCACTTTGGGAGGCTGAGGCAGGCAGATCACTTCAGACCAGGAGTTCGAGACCAGCCTGGCCAACATGGTGAAACCCTATTGCTACTAAAAATACAAAAATTAGCTGGGAATGGTAGCAGGTACCTGTAATCCCAACTACTCAGGAGGCTGAGGGAGGAGAATTGCTTGAACCCAGAAGGTGGAGGCTGCAGTGAGCCAAGACCACACCATTGCACTCCAGCCTGGGTGACACAGCAAGTCTCTGTCTCAAATAAAAATGAAACAAACAAAAAAAAACCTTTCTGGGAAGGAAATTTCCAATACACATCAAAGGCTTAAACATATACCCACCCATTGACCCAACAATTATTCTTCCCTGGAATTTACTCTTAAAAAATTAAGGGATGTTAGCAAATATTTAATGACAAAGTGTTCACCACATTGTTGTTTACAGCAGCAAAAACTTGGAAATGGCAGAGTCCCATGCTGGGAGATGGTGTTCATTCACGGGGCAGTTTCACTAAGCACTTGCCCAGTATCAGGCCGTCATCCAAGGGCTGACACGGTACACAGAGCAAAATAGACTGGGTCCTGCGCTCATGGACACCCAATGATAGTGCAGGAAGACGTAACAAGCGGCGTTGTGTGCATGTGATGTGGTATTGTGGGTCTGTTTTCTCAAAATATTTACTTCGGGCCTACCATATTCCAGGCAGTGCTGTAATCAGGACAAGGCAATACACGAGGCAGGGAACCTCCGCACTCACCGAGGTTATGTTCTAATGGGGAAGAGGGAAAATACGTAACTAAACGTGATGTTGCTGCAGTGTATTTCATGATGTGGGGAAGGAGAGAAAAAGCGTGCTCTAAGAAGTCAAAATGGCTCTATGGCACTACATACAGTAGGAAGCCATTGGTGTGAATCAGCAGCAATATCCAAGCTATGCATTTCTAAAATACCAGGAGGATTTACACCAAGTCTCCAGATTTTGTTTTAAACTGTCTGCATTTGGTACTTTTAAAATAAAAACTAAACAAACTGAAGCAGAGATGGCTGAAATATAGTCAAGTCAATGCCCAGCTATTGAATCTACTTTTTAAAAAATCACTGGATTTATACTTTGTGGAAGCCTCAAGCTTTGATTTCTTAGTAACTAGAAACAATAATGAAAGTGAGTGCTAGGTCATTCTCCTGATTTTGCTTTTCATACTATAGAAGAGTTATGTCCTAAGATCTGAAAAAAGTGAAGGACTTTAGGAATCATCTTCAGCCCAGTGCTCAGTTCAGAGCTGAGGAAATTTAGGAGGATTGCCCAATTCTTACTTACTCCTAATCAACTCAAAATGACTTTGCTTCACTTTTTTTTTTCAATGAGCAACCTCACTATCTTCCTCTCTATAATTTTAGTTTAATATTGAACCGATTGCTACCTATTCAGTATCTAAAATGACAGAATATAGACGGAGAGGTAAAAATATCAACAACAATTATTAGCATTTCTGTGAAAGAGTCTACCTGTAAACAAAAGCAAGACAAAGTTAAATAAACTATTGTTTACTCCCTTAGAATAGAAGTAGCTTGTCTGTCCTGTGCTCAAGTAAAGGAGAGTGAGAATGGACATAATGTAGGAGCTACATTCACCAACAAGAAATAAACAATGCTTTATTTCTGAACTAAAATCATTCAAGCCTGTTTTGACCAAGATGTAGTTCTATACATTTGTAAGTGCATCCTGAATTAACCTGGAAAGCAGCAAGTTAGACAAAGTCATCCTTACCAACAGCGATACTAGGATGACCATTTAGGATAATTATTAGAAAGTAACTATAGGCTACTTGTTGGGTTATGGATTCCACTTACAAGCGTCTGTCATGTGATTCTCCCATGAATCATATGGTGTCCATCTTCTGCCCAGTTTATAGGCAAGCATGTTGAGGTTTTGGTCAGTCAGGCGGCTCACCTGCAGTCACATCTCAGAAGTGGAGCAGAGCTGATATGAAGCTCCTGCCACCAGTTCATTGCTCCTTCTCGCAGGACAGAATAGAAAAAGGGTTTTTATAATAGCATTTGGATTGAAAACGCTTGTCCGAAATTTGGAAAGGGGGGTGCAAAATCCAATGAGGAATTTTCTTTCTTTCTTTCTTTCTTTCCTTCTCTTTTCTTTCTTTCAACATAACCAATAAAGCCTATTGCATGGACTCTAAAAATCCAGCTGTCTGTTTTGTCTGTCTTCGAAATATTTCACCTTGTTTAGTTTTTGGACCCAAATATCTTCACTCGGCCAGATTTCCAAGCCAAGCAGGATTTCAATTTTTTAAGAAGCAAATTTTTACAGGACAGTATGGAAGCTCCGAAGAACAGTCGACTATGAAAAACAAATTGTTTGTTTATTTGGCCATTTGTTTTCAGACAAAAGTAGAAACACTGGGCTGAACAGAGACAGGAGAGGCTTTGGGCGATTTCCTCTGAGACCATGAGACCGGGCAGGATGAAACGTGGATAGAAAACACGCCAGATGAACTCTGCGCAAACACAAACACAACTCTGCATCGCTCACTAATTTGGTTCTCTCTCTTTTTTTTCTCAGAAGCTGATGCACCCAACACTCTAAGGAGCAGGAAAATACAGTCATATGTAAAGTGATTCTAAAGACCCCTTTGCACCAAGGCAATCCTAACACACAAATCCCTTCCACCTCTCAGGGTTTGTGGTGCATAGTTCCTCGCCCTGGAATTGTCTCAGCAGGTATCAGTACCACCAATGTGCCAGAGAAGAATGCAGTCAGGATGGTGAGAAGGACAGTTTTACTTTCTTCCATTCTGCCTTTCCATTTAGCCACTATTCTTCTTGTTCCCCCCCGCCCACCCCCACCCCGCTTATTGCAAGATGTCTGCCACTCAACTTCTGGCATGAAATCTTATGGATCTGCATTTTCTGCAGGGTTGTGACAACAGGTTTCAACTTGATTTGCTATCTCTGTGAAACATGGAGTTTCATTTGTTTGCTTCCGAGGACAAGGAGGGCTGTAGCTCTTAGTGCTGAAAAGGGGCATCTTCATGTTGGATTGGATGTTTCTAAAGAGATGAATTCAACTGTCATGTATTATTTAAGAAAAGTATTTTTATTGTATTATGTATTGTGAAAGCACATTCCGCTTCTGCATGTCATTTCACTGATTTGTTGTTTTAAAGTTGCTCTTGGCCTTGAGAAGATCCACTGGCAGAAATCTGCCCTCAGAATTCTAAAATGTTAGTCACAAAAGGATGCTGAGAATCATGTTACCTGGGCATCTGAATTTAAAAGGTGGGGAAAGTGAGGCTGGAAAAAAGAAAGGGCTTGCTCAAGGTCAGAGCTGGTTTGTGGAAGAATTCCTGAATTGGAGGAACTCCGATCACTGGCATCACCCACATGGTCTTCAGATTCATTCAATATTCATTTCATTTTTCGCTGTAGCCATTCTGATGCTCTTTTATTTTGCAGAATTCTACAAAATAGTTTTCCTACTGTGACTGTTTTAAATGACATCATATGTCTTTGTAGATTTTTGAATTGGAGGATCTTATCCATTTTTTGGCCACTTCAAATATATTATTAGTTACAAACAGGAAACTGATTGTAAAGGGTGATGGACGGATGGATAGATAGCATGGATGAGTAAATAAATGAATACATAGGCATGTATTTCCATACGCACACATACATACCGTTTTAATAATACATGTATTATTTTGTACAGAGACCTGATTGATAAGTGCTACACGTGTGCATCGCGTTGAGCTCCTCAAGGATGGAGCTGCCCTCTCTTCACTGTCTGCAGTGCTCAGTCCAGGCAGGACCTGGCACCAAGTCCATGCTGCAAATGTTGGCCACACAAAAACATCTGCACCGTTGGAAGGACTGGAAGCTACAGAACAACGCCTGGGCTTCAAGATCCAATGGAACTCTGCCAGTTAAACACTAGTCTTGAATCCAGGTCTTCCTGCTTCCAAATGTGGTCCTCTGCTGTTTCATCAGCCTCTCAGGACTCGCGCTGAGCTCCAGTTCAGGGCGTGAGGAGAGCCAAAGGCTTCTCAGAATGGCCGATCTGGGATCTCACCCAGTGCTTGCCTCCCTCCTCTTGTTATTTTTCGTGTCTTTTCTCTTCCCCCTCTCCCTGTCTCGGGTGTGTGTTTACTTGCAGCAGCCAGAAAGACCACCTTGCCCCCGCCCTCTCTTCGGTTCAGCTGCACCTCTCTACTCCAATAAACCGTTTGCATTCCATCTGGTGAGCGTTTGCTCTGAAGACATTTCCTTGTCAATCTCTCCCGCCACATTAAAAATCTGTCATTACGATTGCATCGCCGCCTGGCTCCTGAGATTTCTGACTGCTTTATTGCTCTCCTCATTTTTTTCTCTTGCCGGCTACAGCCGAGAAGCAGAAATAAAGGTTTGTTGTTGAAACATGGCCGCAAGGAAAGTAGGAGGCACACATCTGTCAAGGCATTACCTTTCTTCAACCAGGGATTAAGGTGTTTTACGGCACTCGCTACTGAGCAGTCACACTGAATAAATTTTCTCAGTAGAACATAAAAATGAACTCATACATTTTGAACCAAGTTTCCTTCTTTCCAGCCAGCCCCGATCATTATGCAGTGGCACCGACATACAGGGGCGCCGGTGAGTCAGGAAGTTTCTTCGACCCATCCCACCTCCCGCCAAAGCTGAATTACTTAAAACACCCATTGAGGCGAGGGAAGCATCCGGATTAAAGGGAGATGCTGGTTGTGAATGCTCGGGCTTCCTCGCCTTATGGGAGAGAACAGAAAGATTTAGAGGAAACGTGGCCCCAAGTGTCCTCACTTAGGCCTGGCAACACCTGATCTTGCTGTAAGAGCTAGATCAAATCCCTTTCTGCGGGGAGTGGCCCCGGTTCCTCCACTATCCTATCCCCTCCTCCCTGCCCTGTAAGGGCACTTATGTGACAAGAGTGTGTTTCACAGCCCATTCTCCTACTGTCTTCTCCATCCTGGAAACTCATGCTTGCGAGACTTTACAGTGCCTGTTGAGAGGACTGTAACTATAGTATTTTGGGGGATTTTTTTTTTCATTCTAAACTTTGTACATGGATTAGCCCATTTAGAGTTCCCAGCCACCCACCATTCTGTTCTCATTTTCTAGATGAGGAAACTGGGACACAGAAAGCCATGTTAGGCACCTTGCAGAAGTTCAAAGAGCTGGCCAGAGAGAGACCTAGAATTTGAACCCAGCACCAGAATCCCTACTTCTAAGACCAGCAGTCTGTTGTTAAATGCTGCGCTATTCTGCTATTGAGCTAAGGCCATAGGGCACAAGGAGAGAGGGGTTTAGGAAAGGCTCTGAAACAACGTTCTGGCATAGCAGTGTCTTGGTAATGAGCAAGGGTGCCTGGGAGTGCTATCTTGTCCTGATATTCTCTGTCCCTGGGGGCTGCTATAACCTCACCCAAAGTTATGGAGCAACAGGGTTGATGACCTGGTTTGAGGCTTCATCTGAACCCTCTTTGTGACTTTCTCCACTATTTCCTATACACAAACACACACACACACACACACACACACACACATACACACACGCTATGTCCTCTCCACCTCTCTGCCTATGCTATTCTCTCTACCTGGAATCCTGAAATTCTCTCTATTTTTTCAAAGGTGGAGAAAACTCCTATTCATCCTTCAAAACCTTTTACTTTCTGTGAAATCTTCCCTTACCCCTCAAGAAAAATTACAGACTTTCCCTCCAAACACACTAAAAAAAAATAAATAAATAACACTCCACATATATTTTCTTATCCCTGAGTAATGGTACTCACTGAGTTTTATTATATAGGATCTGTTTGCAGGTCATCTCCCCTATAACCATCACCAAAGTCAGCACTCCTACACACACTGAGCCCTTAGTCATCTTCATAATAACCCTAAGACAGAGCTCTGCTCTCATCTCTTAAAGGGACCAAATACCTTGTGTTTAGCACCTTAAGACCACTGTGTTCTCTGGACGACTTAAAGGAACCAGCAGTGCAGAGAAGGCTGGGAGCAAGGCTTGGGGATCTGGAGATTGCCTGGAATCCAGAGCTGGAAGCTGGTTCTGGTTTCTGTGGTTTCTAAGATCTGTCCTTGAACCACACACCCAGACAGCCTCAAAGCAGGGCCTGCAGGAGGTACACCCAGGCTCCAGGTCTTATTTTGCAGAATTTGGCCTACAACCTACTGAAATTGTTCTACAACCTACTGATGTCTGTTCAGTTAATTCTGCTTATCTCTTTATGCCTCATTTTGGAACTCTGTGGCTATAGCTTCAAGTTAATTATATATACATATATGGACCTGGCACATAGTGCCCGCAGGGACAGCAACTCTGTTTTGCTACCAGAAACCTACTTCTAAGACCAGGCTTGGTTTTCCTGGGATGGCCTTGCTGCCTACATTGCTTATAATGGTAAAAGTCTGAAAGCAGGATGTTCAGCTAAACAGGAGTCCCTGTGACAATCCAGACATGCAAAAGAGCCCCATGCAGTTGTGAATAAAAATGAGGTCACTTTAAATGTGCTGATACAGAAGAGTTAACAAAATTAACTCTCGTTAACTGAATAAAAACGAAGAGGCAGAACAGCATAATCACACAAGGAGACAGACATGCCTGATAACACATGGACTACTCCAGAAAAGATGAATAAAAACCAGTGGTCATCCTCAACACAGAAGAGAATGTTTTTTGTCTCTCCATTTTATTTAGCTTGGATTTTTGGCAACGTGGTTTGCCTTATTTGCAATAAAATATGAGTTAATTTTAGGTAAGTGATTTACTAAATCCTAAGGACCCCCGTGAAGCGCAAACAGCATTGCTAGAGTGCATGTGCCCAGCCACGGGTTTGTGAGAAGTGGGTAGCTTCAGCTCAGTGTAGACAGGCCGGGACATAAGCAAGGGCTCACTCTCTCAGGCTGAGCTGGCTCTGGACTAAGGGACACTTTGCTTATCTTCCTTGTGGCTCAGGCACTGAGCAAATGCCCCTGTGTTCCTTTTTGCTGCCCAGCTCATATACATTCTGATCAAATAAATGAGCCAGTTGGCAGGACTATTGCAATTAACGTTAACCAATCCCTGAACGAATGACCATTGCAACTGACCTTGGCTGATCCCTGAGTGAATGACCTTCTGGATACAGGTGGTAGACCTTGAGCTGATTTGCCACAAGGTAAAAGTCTCAAGGAGCCTCATTACCCAACAGACCACTAGGCAGGGAATGACGCTACCGTGCATTAGATTGTTTCCCGATAGCCCTAGTGGCCTGTGTCCTGCATAGAATACGATCCATCTTGCTGCGAGTCAACCCCTAGTCCACTGGCTGCAAGTCAAGTGAAATTCAGTTCACTTTCTACAGGAGGAAAAAGAAACTACATGCAGAAGCTGCCGCACCTTGAGAGCCAGCACGGTACTAAGCCCTGTGGTCAGTCAGCATTTTTGTCAGATTAAATTAAACGTTATCCCAGTTTAATTTATAGCAAGCGTCATTAACCCCATTCTACACACCCAGATGCTGAGGCCCAGCTGCAAGGTGGTGTAGAGGACAGGATGTGAGAGCCCTTCCATTAAATCTGCCTGCTCAGCCTGTGAGGGGAGCGTGTGGGCGCTCTGAGTTTGAATTTTGTCTCAGCCATGGTCAAGGTGGACTCCCTGGGGCATTACATCACTTCCCTGTGCTCCAGTTGCCTCAGCTGTAATGTGCTGCTTACCCCTCTGTGCTATTGTGGGGATGAAATGAGATACCCCTTAAAGGCACATCGAGCCTGGCATACAGTAAATGCTCAGTAAACCCTTCTCAGCATCGTAATCTGACTTGCCAAAATGTTCTCCTTTTAGCTTTACTCCCTAGTTAGAGTTCACCCATGCAGAGATGTGGGCCCTTCCTTATGTCTCCCTTTCTTCCTATCCCCACACTATTTCTTCAAATTTGTTTTGTTAGTTTGATTTTTATTTTCTTGTGACCATTTCATAAAACTGGTTTAAGAGTCCAAAATCCTGTCAACTCGAGCGCATTAATCTGCGATCCCCATAAGGATGTGTAATGTGATTTATAGATGCATTTTCCTTAGCTTAACAATATCACGTTCACATTTCGGCCTCGGCGGCCTTCATCGCCTTGCCAAACTCTGGAATTTTATTGTTGGATCAAATAAACTGTGGTTATAAATCATCCCCAGATGTCAGCCTAATTATTTAGAATGCGTGGGGACTCGTTGGAGGGAGTGCTTTGGCCACACACTCGCCACGTGTTTCTGACGGCAGCTTCCTCCCCGCCTCACCCTGAGAGCTCCCGGAGCTGGCTCAGAGGCACTGGGAGGCACTAGGGAGGTACCGGCTTTCTGCCCCAACCCCAGGCTTCCAGGCATTCCCTTTTTTGTTTCTCAGAGATGTACCCACCAATGCTGGTTTCCAGGAGCTGGGGTTTCCCACCAGATCCCTGACTCCCCTCTGCAGAAAAGCAGTTTGCTTCCCCTTGATTTTTCACAGCCAATGTGGACAAACAAACGGGATACCTGTCAGGGCTACTTGCTGACCATCAGTGAAGAGGGGAGTGTGGGGCTTTAGGGTGGCAGGAGGGTGGGGCTGAGCATTTAAAAACCGAAGCCCTCAGGGCCATCATCTGGTCCTGCTGGTGGTACCACTTAGCCAGCCTGCAGGGGAGGACAGAAAGGAGCCCTAGTTTTTTTGGATCTCAGATGAAGATTTTCCTGAAAATTCACTCAGAGAAGGAACACTGACTGTTCAGAGCTCCAGCCACACTCCCCAGCAAACCAGCCTCTACCTACGATGCTTTCCTCCTTTCCTCTCCTCTTCCTTATCTAACTTTTCCTTTCATCAGAGGCCCCCATGGAAGTTGCCACCTGCCTCTCCTCTCCCTACCTTCATGGTGGCTGTGCTGGAGAGGACACTTCACTGTTAACAAGGGGAGATTGACTGGGTATGGTGGCTCAGGCCTGTAATCCCAACACTTTGGGAGGCCGAGGCTGGTACATCACAAGGTCAGGAGATCAAGACCATCCAGGCTAACATGGTGAAACTCTGTCTCTACTAAAAATATGAAAAAAATTAGCGGGGCGTGGTGGCATGTGCCTATAGTCCCAGTTACTCAGGAGTCAGGAGAATCGCTTGAACGCAGGACGCAGAGGTTGCAGTGAGCAGAGATCGTGCCACTGCACTGTAGCCTGGTTAACAGAGTGAGACTTAGTCTCAAAGAAACAAAAGAGGTGGGCGGGGGAGACCTAGGATGGGCCAAACAGGCCAGGGGCTGCACTGCCTGCCACACCACTCCTCCCATGGGGACTGTATGGGCGCTTTCTTTAAAAAATGCCTTGGTAAACCTTAATATTTTAAAATATTCACTTCTGTATCCAGGCCTTTCTCAAGGAGCTATTTTAAGGGTGGCTGATGATGCACGCACTGCACAGTGGAGCAGTGGCCGTGGCTGTGGCCCTTCTTGTTTCCCTGGCTCCGATATCAGGAGAGGAATCCCTTGTTGGAAAGCATCTCAGCCGCCCTGAGGCCCTGCTGCTGATGTTGGCCCCTGCCACCCTTCCCCTCCTTCTGATCCAGGGCCCAGTGGCCTTCCTGCCAAAACTGCCCCTGCCCTCCCTCCAGCGAGGGCGGACGTGCAGGTGTCTGCCTGCACCACCTCCCCCTTCACCTGGGTGGGTGTTTAGCCAGTTGACGCCGTGGCTTGTGGTTTTGCTCTGCCAAAGCCTCCACCACATGGAGCGTTCCAGGGCGAGCTACAAATGTGACCAGGCCACGAGCCCAGCGGTTGGCAAAGGGTGTGACCAACTGAAAGCGTTTCTTTGGAGAACCTAAAACAGCAAGGTCTCCAGGATGGGAGAAAAGGGATGATAACAGATTTTTCTACAGTTTCTTTGTGAGTTCTTTTTTTTTTTAGCTTCCACCCTCTCTATCAGATTAAAAAATAATAATAATAAAACCTCAACAAAGGGGGAAAAAATAGTTGTTTGAGAGGCAGACCATGATAAAAGGAGAAAAAGAAGTGAGTGGCTTATGGTCTCCAAGACTTCTTACTGGCCCATCAGCAGGGAAACCGCCACTGCCCCGAGGACTCATGGGGAAGCTTAGATGTGGGAACAAGGTGTGAACGTTACTGGGTCATAGGATGCCAGGAAGGTGTGAGGGGCTGCTGTTGAGGTGCTAACAAGACACACAGGAGCTGGAGAGCTTGAGAAGAAGGGAGAGGGCCGAACGGTCCTATTTGGGTCTCCAGCAATGGTTCTGGGCCACACACTGTGCTCACCACACTGGGGTGCAGAAGCTGAAGATGACTAAAATTCAGCCAGAGATACCCAAAAGTCAGTCAGAGGCACCAAAGTACAGTCAGAGATACCCAGCATTCAGACAGAGCTGCCCAGAGTTCAGTCAGAGATGCCCAGGATTCAGTCAGAGACACCAGAGTTCAGTCAGAGATGCCCAGGATTCAGTCAGAGACACCAGAGTTCAGTCAGAGATGCCCAGGATTCAGTCAGGGACACCAGAGTTTAGTCAGAGATGCCCAGGATTCAGTCAGAGACACCAGAGTTCAGTCAGAGATACCCAGAGTTTAGTCAGAAATGACCAGCATTCAGACAGAGCTGTCCAGAGTATAGTCAGAGATGCCCAAGATTCAGTCAGAGACAAGCAGAGTACTAGAATTCAGTCAGAAAAAAACAGAGTTCAATTAGAACTGCCCAGAGTTCAGTCAGAGACACCCAGAGTTCATCCAGGGACACCCAGAGTTCAGCCAGAGACAGGGTTCAGTCAAAAATAACTAGAATTTGGTCAGAAATAACCAGAGTTCATTCAGAGATGCCCAGAGTTCAGTCAGAGATGCCCAGAGTTCAGTCAGAAATGCCCAAAGTTCAGTCAGAGACAACAATATTTCAGCATGAGATTATTAGAGTTTTGTCAAAAAGGACTAAAATTCAGTCAGAACAACCAGAGTTCAATCAGAGACGCCCAGAGTTCAGCCAGAGATGTCCAGAGTTCAGTCAGATATGACTAGAGTTCAGTAGAAAACAATTAGAATTTAGTCAGAAATGACCCAAGTTCAGTCAGAGCTGCCCAGAGTTTAGTCAGAGATGCCCAGAATTCAGTCAGAAATAACAGAGTTCAGTCAGAGACACTCAGAGTTCAGTCAAAGGCAACCAGATTTCAGACAAAAACAACTAACGTTCAGTCAGAAACCACCAGAGTTCAATCCGAGCTGTCAGAGTTCAGTCAGAGATGCCCAGAGTTCAGTCAGAGACAACCAGAGCTCAGTCAGAGATGATCAGAGTTCAGTCAAAAACAACTAGAGTTCAGTCAGAAATATCCAGAGTTCAATCCGAGCTGTCAGAGTTCAGTCAGAGATGCCCAGAATACAGTCAGAGATGCCGAGAATACAGTCAGAGACAACCAGAATACAGTCAGAGACAATCAGAGTTCAGTCAAAAACAACTAGAGTTCAGTCAGAAATATCCAGAGTTCAATCCGAGCTGTCAGAGTTCAGTCAGAGATGCCCAGAATACAGTCAGAGACAACCAGACTCCAGTCAGGGCCTGAGTTCAGTCACTGAGCCTGAAATGACACACCATGCCCCCCACTCCCATTCTGGGAAAATGTCCATAGTCCAGGAAAAATGAAGTCTTTGAATGGAGGTTAAAGTTCAAAATGTCCTGTTGGTGCATCCTGCCACTGAGTGGATGACCTGCCTTAGGGCTCCTCATGTAACGCTGGGGGTACCTCATGAATATTTCTGTAGAGGAAAGATCACTTGTTTTGAGGTCAGACTGCCTTGGGTGGAAACCCAGCTTTGTAACGCACAGTTTCTGTGAATGTGGGGAATTCAGCAAACCTGTGCAGAAGTGGGGAAAGCAATCCTTCCCTGGGAGGACTGCTATGAGGGTGACATTTGGTAATACATAAAGCTCCTCAAAGAGGCACCAGTGCAAATTAGGTCCTGAGCCAGCGTGATTCCCTGAGTACCACACTGGTGGCATTCCGGGTGCTGCTCAATGTGCAGGAGTTCCAGAATGGGTGCAGAAGGGCAAGCAAAAGGAGGGGAGGGAGGGCAGAAGACTAAAATAAATAGATCTCCGTGTCCTTTCCAAGTTGCTACTGTTTTTTTCAAATTTTTCAGAATTTTTCTTTTTTTTTTTTTTGAGACGGAGTTTCACTCTTGTTACCCAGGCTGGAGGGCAATGGCGCGATCTCAGCTCACCGCAACCTCCGCCTCCTGGGTTCAGGCAATTCTCCTGCCTCAGCCTCCTGAGTAGCTGGGATTACAGGCGTGTGCCACCATGCCCAGCTAATTTTTTTGTATTTTTAGTTGAGACGGGGTATCACCATGTTGACCAGGATGGTCTCCATCTCTTGACCTCGTGATCCACCTGCATCAGCCTCCCAAAGTGAGGCCAAAAAAAAAATTTTTTTGGAAAAAAAAATTGAATAACTCTTTCGTGAAAGAATGTTCCCTTAGGTAAACTCAAATATTTTTAAGTTGAACTGGTGAGCAGCTAAACTCAAATCTTTCCTAAACCAATACAAGTGAAATTTTTTTCTTATTTCTCTAAATCTGTCTAATGGGCAATCAGCTAGCTAACTGATTAGTTTACTGACCAGTTAAAAATACTACGGATTCAGTTTCCTTTAAGAAACAACAACAAAAAGAATTACAACCCAATGATGATCCCATTCACTGCCAAACCCCATGATTACAATTTGAATCTGAGGTATTTCTTCCTTCTCCCTCAGACATGATGCTTTGTGAAAAGATAAGATACCAGCCAGGCCTCTCAGCAGTGGCAGGACACAAAGGTTTTGGAAGGATCTTTCCCAGGCACCGAGTTCAGCTGTGTGGTCTGGGAGGCCACACAGCTGACCTGGGGCAGACACTCCTCAGCAGGAGCCACGACCTCTCATTTGGTTTATAGACCGATCAGGCATTCTTCATGGCAATGAGAAGGTGCCCTAGAAAGTTCTTCCTGCCCACCTCTGCCTCCTTTACTTGAAACATTTCAGCCAGAAAAAATTGTGTGCAAAAGCATGGAAGCAGGACCCAACTTGCGGTACTCCAGAGGAACAGAGAAAGAGGATCCCTAGTCCGTTCCTGGCACTGCACTCCCAGCAACACAGGCACCAGCGCCTCCTGGGCTGCACACTAGGGACACCTCACATGGGCACCTGGAGGGAGGTCCTTTCATTCTTTTCGTTTTACTGATTTAAAACCTGGAGCTGAGAGAGTGAATAACTCGAACCAAATGGCGGTTCTTGGAGGCTTGCATGCCAAGGTTAGCAAATGTGGATTCAGTCAGCTTGGGGTGGGAGCTGGGGTTAGAAAAATGAAAAAGCCATTATCCTGATCCTGATTTCAAGGGTATCCCAGCCCGGATCAGCTAGTTCAATCTCTTCCGTTCCATCATGAACATATGATGGATTCATCCACATGACAGGTATTTCTTGAGCAGTGACTTGTCCAGTCACTGATCCAGACTCTGGGGGCTGCGTGCCCCCAGGGATTGAGAGGACAGCTGCAAACCCTGTGTTTTTGCCCATAAGCCACAGGGTCCCCGTGTAGGGAGACAAACAGCAGCACATTTGTACAATAAACAGACCATTTTACAGAGTTGGCACTGGATATTTCTAATCTATTTAAAAATGTAAACCATTCCCAAGTTCCCGGATTTAACTATGTCTGTCAACCATGTGTGGGATTCAGTGTGTGTGACCTGTGGGTTTGCTGTGCTAGAGATTGGGGAAGGAACATAAACCAACCTATGCACTTCCCGGCGGGGAACAACTCAGCCAGGGACGGCCACTCCAGGAGGGCTTGCAGGGGGAGGTGTCATTCAAGATGAGTGTGTGTCACCCTCGGAAAAAAATGAGAACACCAGGATAGAGGAACGAGAACAAGCAAGAGGTGAGCTCTGTGTGGTGGATGGCCAGTGAGGAGCAGGGGGCCCATGGGAGATTTAAACTGCTAAAGAAGAAACCCTGACTCACAGAGTGGCCCAGGAAGTCCCTGGGAACTCTACGGCCTAGTATGTGCCATGTTAAGGAAGTTGCTTGTGACCTCTAAGCTATGGTTTCCCCCGCTGGGGCCTGTTGACATTTGGGGCTAGATCCTTCTTTGTGGGGGGCTGACCTGTGCATTGTAGGGTTTTCGGCAGCAGCGCTGGCCTCTACCCACTAGATGCCAGTAGCAGTCCCTCCCCCAGTTGTGGCAATGGAAAATATCTCGAGGCATTGTCAAATGTCCCCTGAGGGCAAAATCGCTCTGGGTTGAGAACACTGCTCGAGGCAAAAGGCTACCAGCATAAAGGAGCAGCCTGTGTGACTAGAAGGCCTTGGCAGGAAACAGCCTAGAGAAGTCACTTGAGGCCTGCTGCAGTGCTTCCAGCCTCAGGGACAATGCCTGGCGCACAGTAGGTCCTCAGCAAACAGGTGCCAAGCCTCGGTTGTACAACAGGTCTGTTGCAAGATACTCAAAAGCTCTAGGTGTCAAAATGCTCTACACTAGGCAGGGCCAGGGCCCTGTCAGGCCATTGTCCCTTGGCCTGGGAGGCCACAGTGAGCACCACCTCTGGGCCAGGCCATGCTGGGTGGCTGTTTATCTGTGTGCCCACAGCTGCCTACCTACTGGGCACATGAAAGGCCGTGAAATAAGGATGAGGCCTAGGAGGGGTAATTAAAGCCACGGTGACATTGATCTGCTGAGATTTCTGAGACAACCCAGAGCACACAGGGTGACTCTCCATCTTACCTCACGCAGGCCCAGCCTGATTGGCCCCCTGGGCATTGCTGGGGCCGTGGAACCTCACCTGTGGCTGGGAGACTCCCAGGGCAGCAGCCAGGCTGGCTTCAGAGGCTGTGCAAAACAGGAGGCCTGAGCCTGGGGGGCAGCCCAGCTGCTGCGCTTTGCCCTGGGCAGGCAGGAGCAGGCTGATCTGTTAAAGACACAGGGCCCCATTCTCAAAGGTCTCAGAGGTTAACCTCTTCCCTTCCTGGCCCCAGAGACTCAGCCAGGTGGAGAACCTGAGATGCTCCAGAATCATGCCACCTGCAGGGCATGCCCATCTTCGCACATGGGTCCAGATGTCCAGAAAAAGGATGCACTCTGGCTGCAAATGAGGTCAACAGTTAATTCTTGACCCTCTACCCTGAGCTAGGAAGGGCATATACTCATAAAAACAGGAACAGCGATTATTTTCTTGCAGTAACAGTCTCTGCAAAGATGGACTTCTTGATCAGAACCATAGTGTCCAGAACCAACAGTGTCCCTACTGCTATTGCTACCAATCAGTTTTTCTTTCTTGTCATTTTCAGCATAAGTTTTACAATGAGCAAAGTGAGTGAAATTATTGTATGTTCAGAGTCAGACAGAACGAACAGTGAAATTAATGCCTGTTCAGAGTCAACAGTAAAACATTTTGGTTTTACCCATGACTTGGGCAAATCATTCGAACACACTGTCTTCCTCTTCCTATTGATAAATGGAGATAAAAGTAATCAGTAACACAGATTGGAAAGGATCAAATGAAATGATTGCAAAATCATGAGCTTAGGAAGCCTTAGTTCATTGGCTCCCTTGCTATGTGCTAGAGTCTTTCTTAGACTTAAGATTATTATGTCCTAACAGTCCTGTGAAGCAATCATCAGCCGCCCACTTTACAGATGAGAAAACTGAGGCAGCAAATCCTTTCTGAGCTATGATTCCATATGAGAAGACTCCACTCCCGCCCCTTCTCAGAGGGGATTACTGAGGTGCTCACACTGCAGGAAACCCACGTTATTTTTTGTCTTCCAACTGCTAAAATCAGACAAGCAAAAGGCAGGTGCCCTGCCTCGAAGCCTGCGATCGCCTTCCTTCCTGCCTGCCCATGAACTGGCATGCACTGTACTTCGTTACATCATTGCAGCTTCTGGCCTTCCTTTGTGAAAACCTGGCCTGTTTTTTGCCCTCTTCCTTCACCGCACCGATGGGGGATGGGAGCTGCCCCTCTGATCTTTGCACTGTAAAGGAAGTAGCAACCCGATCAGATGGGAGGAGGAAGAAGTTTTCTTGGGGCTTTGAAAAAAAATAGCCTGTCTCTCACACTAGTGGAGCACCTGCAGTGAGATG
This sequence comes from Leontopithecus rosalia, assembly GCA_028533165.1. Lineage (NCBI taxonomy): Eukaryota > Metazoa > Chordata > Mammalia > Primates > Cebidae > Leontopithecus > Leontopithecus rosalia. The sequence continues at coordinate 116,951,474 of CM052655.1, forward strand.
GCCAGTCTAAATATAAAGACACGTTTTTTTCTCATGAGCTGTCTTGAGTTGGGTGAAAGATTCTTCCAGAATTTTGGAGAAGATGTTCCTAATTGTAGTCCTAGAAAAAGCCCCGTCTCCTGTGATTTCCACCTTACTCTACCCTCTATGTTTCTAAAGAGAGTGGTGCAGGAGCTTTAATGGTGGAGAGCTGTGCACTGGCTGGAGGGTGGGAAGGGCGCATCTGAACACTGCTTCACATTAAGTGCACTGCATTGCAAAGACCCTGATTAGAGAAAGGCTTGGGGAAATTAGTTACCAGTTATCAAATGCCCAGGGTCTGCGTGCCTGCTTATTTAATACAGGCGTAATGTGATTGCCATGAAGGCTCTTCTGGGCAGTAACGATCATAGGGGATCGTTTTTTAGGGAACACTTACCGTGCATCAGCCCCTGGGCTGATCTTTTATTCAGTCCAAGCTGCCTCCCTAAGAAGCATTCAGGACGAATGCAGTGCACATTTGGCTGACACACCCATAAGGACATCATCCCAAACTAAACCTGGCCAGGCTGACAGCCGTCTGCCCTCAGCTACTTGCTTGAAGAACGTTCTCTGCGTTGCATGCATGCTCTACTTGTGAACAACACCTAGTTGGTAAGTGAAACTGCATGTGGTTCTTGGTTGCCATATGTGTGGTCTGCCTATGTAAAAGAAGAAAGACCTTCTCTTGAGACTTATTCTGCTCCTGGCCCATACTATAGCTGTGATTCCAAAAAAGGTTTGCAAAACCAAAAGTAGTTTTTATCATTTATCTGCTGGTAAAACCTGATCTGAACTGATAGAACTAATATGAGTCTATTTTTTTTTTAAACTGGAGTCTTGTGCTGTCACCGGGCTGGAGTGTGGTGGCACTATCTAGGCTTACTGTAACCTCTCCTTCCAGGTTCAAGCGATTCTCCTGCCTCAGCCTCCCAAGTAGCTGGGACTACAGACACGCACCACCACGCCCAGCTAATTTTTGTATTTTTAGTAGAGAAAGGGTTTCACCATGTTGGCCAGATGGTCTCGATCTTTTGACCTCATGATCTGCCCTCCTCGGCCTCCCAAAGTGCTGGGATTACAGGCATGAGCCACCATGCACCTGGCGTGGTGTAGCAACGAGATACTGCCACCACACTCCAGCCCGGTGACAGCACAAGACTCCAGTTCAAAGAAAAAAATAGACTCATATTAGTTCTATCAGTCCACATCAGGTTTTGCCAGCAGATAAATGATAAAAAACTACTTTTGGTTTTGCAAACCGTTTTAGGAATCACAGCTATAGTATGGGCCAGGAGCAGAATAAGTCTCAAGAGAAGGTCTTTCTTCTTTTCTATAGTCTTTATTTTTCCCATTTAATGTGAACCGTCATATATTTGACTGCTAAAAATATTGTGTTCTATGCCTAGGAGCTGTCCTAGACTCCTATGCTCAATGCTGTATAATATGTAATTATGACACAATTATTTTAAATGTACCAGATTTTGATTTCTAAAATACATCTGGTTTCAAAGGTTTCCAAAAACAGATTGTGGGCCTGCAAACCAAATCTGTAGTCCCACTTTGAAGGTATGTCCTGTACTTTGGTTAATGGCAATTATAGGGATTGGAGAGATCGATCAACCTTGACCCTAATTCTGGCTTATGAAACCAAAGTCTGTGGCATCCTCATTAGAGGTTCAGGTTGCCCAGTTACCAAAAGGGTAACAGCAGCATCTTCCTTGCACGGTTGCTGTGAGATTATGTATAAAAGGATTATTCATGCAATGGCCATTGGGACATCAGAGGTTGTCCATATTTTCAGATATTCTTTGTAATGATTTCCAGAGTCGAGCACAAAGATGGTGTAAAGTTTTCACCTTTTCCAAGTTTGCTGTCCTCTGTGTGGAGTAGGATGTGGCCCCTGGGAGCTTGGGGCTGGGGAGGAGGTAACGGCCCATGAAGACCTGCCTAGGTCAGGGCAATTAGCAGGAGCCACCAAGACCTTCTCAGTATTAATTAGCTGTCCCTGCCCTGCTGCTACAGAGGATTTCCAGGCCTCTGGAGAGCCCTCAGGGATGTCGCCACTCACAAAGGAGCTCAGCTCTGACCCTGATAGCTGAGTAAATAGGATGAAGCTTAGCTTCCAAAGGGCCAGGGGATGATGCAAGAAGGATCTCTGTGTGTGCAGGTGAGACGCAGACTCAGGAAGGGGACAGTGGGTGGAAGGACTGGGCCTGGTGCCCGTGTGCTCAGCCTCCCTGTTCCACTCTGATGGCTAGTCTTTCTCCCGTCTGTTTTTTTTTTTTTTTCTTTCTCTCTTGGTTTCTGCTCTGATCTCTGATTCTCTCCTGCATTGGGCATCTCTGAAATCTGCTTCCTTCCACATGTCTCTGTCTACGACCTTATGGTTTCACCCCTGTCGGTCCCTCCTCAGGCCTTCTCCCTGTCTCTGTGGCTGTCTCTTCTCACATGCATACGCCAGGGCATTCTGCTTTCAGAGCATAGAGCTTAAGTCACATGGCTGCTAATGACCTCTACTCTTCCGCTGAGACCCTGGTTCTCTCCAAAGAGAAGATGATTCATAGAGCACAGGATAGCTGGCATTTTCTGGTGACTATTCTATTATATTTCAAACAGAAGTATTTATTCAACAGATATTTATGCCAGTGGCCCAGTGCCACGATTGCACTGAGGGTGCAATAGCGAACAAGAGAGGAAGTCTCTGCTCTAATGGTGGGCCTGGGAAAAGCATTTTGTCGAGACCTAAATGAGACCTGGCATTTCGGTGATAAGTGCTCTGAAGAAAAATAAAGGCAGAGGATGGGATAAAAACTGCTGAGGGCGGTGGGGAACAATCAGGGGAGGATTCACCAACAAGGTAGCTTTGAGGTGTCCTGACCGAAGTGACAAAGAAAGTGTGTTGCTAACCTGGGGAGAGCTTCCCAGACAGAGGACAAGAGAAAGTGCAAAGACCCTGAGGCGGAAATCTGCTGGGCCTATTTAAAGATTAGCCAGCCGGGAGCGGTGGCTCACGCCTGTAATCCCAGCACTTTGGGAGGCCGAGGCGGGCGGATCACGAGATCGAGAGATCAAGACCATCCTGGCCAACATGGTGAAACCCTGTCTCTACTAAAAATACAAAAATTAGCTGGGCATGGTGGCACGTGCCTGTAGTCCCAGCTACTCAGGAGACTGAGGCAGGAGAATTGCTTGAACTCGGGAGGCAGAGGTTGCGGTGAGTCGAGATTGTGCCACTGCACTCCAGCTTGGCGCCTGGTGACATAGTGAGACTCTGTCTCAAAAAAAAAAAAAAAAAAAAAAAAAAAGATTAGCCAAGAGTTCAACCCAAGATGATAGAAAAAGGGGTCAGAGAAGCTTAATATTTTCCCATCAGATCTTTGCAATCTTTCTTCTAGAGCGAGGTCATTAGCCAACTGTGGATCAGAAAATAGAAATTGTTGGCCTCAAATCACAGGAATTTCAAGTTAGTTACTAAACTAAGATGCTAATTCAAGCCTACAAAGAGCTAACTGCCTTCCACAAGGCTTTCCTAGAGCTGGGGAACTTAGAATGAAGCTGTAAGCACCAGCCAACTATTAGGATCTCATTTAAATGGAGTTGCGCAGGGACAGACAACTGTCCCAGCATCCAAAGTGGGGAATGGTTATCACAAGTGACGATCCTGAAAATTCGGACTTCTAGAAGGAGAGAAGCAGCATGAGGATAGGTTGACATCTGAGACCCCAAACAATTGATCACTCACACCTAAGGAAACTGAGTCTCAGAGACATCAAGCATCTCATCCAAGGCCCGCAGCCTGTGAGCAGTGAGATCTAAATTCAAATCCTTTCCGCTCACCGTATTTCATGGTACTAGTGTACAAGCATAAAATGAGATTGAAAAATTAAAGCAAAAGGATGCCACAGACAAATACCATTTTTCTTCTAAAACACTCCTTTCATTTGGGTTGAATGGGTTTGTGAACCATCAGCAATAGTATTTCATTGACAAAGACTATTTTCCACCAAGAAAAAAATGGTTATTTTAACCTCCCACGGGATTCATTTTCTAAAAAGAGTGAAACGTGATTTTGAAAGAAGAATTGCATACATTGATATCACATGAGTGGGAAGCAGAGGCCGTCAATGAATCATCTGCTTTCTACAACTCAGATCGATCCAGGCACATGTCAGGTTGATGTCCATAGCTGTGGGACCATCGCCCTGATTGAATCCTCACTTAAAGTGTGTTGTGATAAGGGAGAGAGGAGAGTTTCTGTCACCTTCATCTTCAATCCACAATGAGTATCCATGATAAACTCAGCTGTAGAAATATTCATTCACTCATTATTTTACTCTTTCTCTTCCTTCCTGTTTTGCTCATTAAATAATTTACTGTGTACCTACTGGGTTTTGAGCCCCTGCTCTCTATGTACCATCCAAACACCGACAAAATATGGTCTCTGCATTTTCTTGAATTGGCTTTATTTATGAGAAACAAGTCTTGGTTCCTTTCCTTGGAAAACTCACATTCTAATGGCACCTGGACAACTGAAGACATCAGAATCCAGCCTGCCATAAGGTTCAAGTCAAAGGTACAATGAGAGGAGCTGAGGCTCTATACCAGGGACCTGAAGACATGAATGGAGAAAAAGTTCTACTTGCCCCCAAACCCCAGTGGGCTGCCTTAGGGTGGAGGGATGCAGCCTTAGTTTATGGGGCTCAGAGCAGGACAGAGGGACCAGGTGACAAGGCACACTGTCAGAGGGGTTGCAAGAAAGGACACATGCACTGCTCTTTGCATGGAAATACTGATTATTTGAGACTCTGAAACCCAGACTGAGTCACATCCTCTGGTAGGAAAGCCCCCACCCCACTCCCTCTCTGGGGTTCAGCCAAAAACACTGGAAACAGACGAGGGGCCCCAGAACAGTGATCATACTGCCGGGATTTCTGTTCTGACCAGGTGTGCCCCATACAGGCCGTTGAAGTTGTATTCTGACTCTTGGGGCTTTCTAAAGGCTTGAAAACCAGATTCGCCTACAGGTGAGACCGCTACAGGGTATATGGATCACAGTCACAAACTGCTGTGTGAAGGTCAGGAGAATGGGCAGGTTCTGGTCTCTAGTGTCCAGTTAGATAGGAGGCTTTGGGCAAAATTACAGGACCTTTCTAAGTCCAATGTTAGTTCTCCATGAATGGAGGACTATCACCCACTACACCTAAGTGCTATTAAAAATGAGTCTAAGTATGTTCAAATACTTTGAATGTTGTCATATATATTACAAATATGAGAAAGTAGCATCATTCTAAGAATGTATTGACATAATCACACCTAATATATATGTTCATGAGCATAAATAATAATTGGATATCTATATGCAGTATTATATACGCCAGTATATGTGATTGGATTTAAAAATGGGTCTTGAAGTACTATATTAACTCTCATAGCTTTCTGATAGCGCTGGAATCAGATTATCAAAGGCTACGATTGCCACAGGGAAAGATAATTTTAGGAATGATAAGAATTGCAATATCAGTTAGTACCAGCTTGTTAATGAAACTTCAAAGTTGGAACCAAAGTGGGATCTGCAGATGGCTCCAGAGAAGAAGTCCTGTGGTTCTGCAAATCTTCGTTCTGTCTTTAATGAATGCTTAACCTCCCTGCACTTGAACTTGGACATAATGGCCAGTAGTCAATTTTCACTCTAGTTCATGCATTTTTTTCCCCCTTTAATCCTGAAAATCTGCAGCCATGTCATCAACTCCTTCTTAATTATACCATATTCTTTACATCTGTCCTGCTAAATAACTCTAATTGAAATAGCACCGGCGTGAATTTTTGTAATGTTCCCCCCAAGACATCCCGAAAGTGACTCACGAGAAAACAGACTGAAGTCACAGCTGGAAGCACGTCAAGGATCATTTCCATTTTTACATGATTAATTTGAATTTAATATCTTAAATCAAAACCTGATTAATTTAAATAAAATTTTGATGGTGCCCTGCTTCTAATATACATTGCAGTAATTAGATTCGGCTTAATGTGGGGTTTTTTTTTTACATAATTAAAAAAAAGGAGGAAGTGAAGTGTAACAATGCAATGTTGATACAAATATGTCTAAACATATATAGGGGACTGGGGTTCTGGACATTAGTCAGGTAAAGAGAGGATCGTTAATGGAAAGGACTTTAGAAAGCCAAGAATAAACATGACTATTCTGGGCTCATCCCACATCTATAGCAAAACATCTCATTCTAAAATCAAAAGCAGAAAAACTTTTTGTCCCAAGCAAGTGATACCCACAGTGGAACATAACACCAGGAGGGAAAGCATGGACTTGATGCTGTCTTCAAGTGCGAAGGTTCGTTTCTCCACTTGTCAGACATGGATAAAGGCTCCCTATGTCCACAGGTCCTGGACAGAGCAGGTGGCGACACTGCAGACTGACATGAGCGTCAGCAGAGACACTGTGCGGACTGTTGCCAGGCCCCATCTTTGTAGACATGGCCTCCAGGCCACCCTCAGAAGAGCTTGATTTGCACAATCTCCCCCTCTTAAGAAAACAAAATGAGTCTAGGGGGTTGTTACAAGCTTTCCCCCAAATCTAAACTTCGGTCTAGCCCAGTTCCATTTGGCCTGTATTCCTCTACTGTGGGGTCCCCTAGAAATAAACATCCATCCATATCTAGGCACCATGACCAAGTGATCATACTCCAAAGAGATCTAGCCCAAAGTGGTTATTTTATAATCAAAAGGAAGCAACCTTATCAAAAGAATTCCCCCACTTCCCCACACAGATTCTCAACAATGTTTTTTCTAAACCAAATTTCTTGACCCTAATTTGCCAAGTGACCCTAGGCAAGTGACTCTTCTTCTCAGACAAGAGTGTCACCCACTATGGAAAGTACTTGTCCAGAAAGAACTCACTCCACAGACCCCAGCCTAGAGAAGGAAGGCTCAGAGATCCTCCCTGAACCAGAGGCCTGAGGTTGCTGATGGTAGGGTTCCCCCATGGCTTCAGCCAAAGCCACTGTTCTCAGTGAGCTCCAGGGCCCATTCCTCACTAGCTTAGGATGTTTACGGTCTCCTGTGAAACTCAGAAATGATGATGAAGGAGGAGCACGACTTGATGACAGAGCAGAGTATGGATAGAGTCTAACACCTTTATTTTACGTTCCACGTTTAGGTGAGACCATGCAGTCTTCGTCTTTCTGGGTCTGGCTTGTTTCAGTTAGAATGATGTCCTCCAGGTTCCAGCGCCCTCCACATTGTCTAACCAGATGCACATGCACACACAAATCCTAACTATGGGAAGTGATACATGTATTAATTAACTGGATTGTGGAGATTATTCCAGAGGTATACAAATACTGAATCATCAAGTTGTGCACCATCAATGTATGCAATTAAATTTTTAAAAAGAGCTTAGTGACTCTTATTTTTACTTATTATTTATTAACTTCATTTGTTTGTTTTGTTTTAGTTTGTTTTGTTAAGACAGACTCTCGCTCTGTCGCCCAGGCTGGAATGCAGTGGTGCAATCTTGGCTCACTGCAACCTCTGCCTCCAGGGTTCAAGAGACTCTCCTGCCTCAGCCTCCAGAATAGCTGCAATTATAGGCATGCACCAGCATGCCTGGCAGATTTTTGTACTTTTAGCAGCGATAGGGTTTTGCCATGCTGACTACACCGATCTCAAACTCCTGGGCTCAAGTGATCTGCTTGTCTTGGCCTCCCAAAGTGTTGGGATTACAGGCATGAGCCACTGCACCTGACCTATTTATTACATTTTAATTTAATAAGATTCTATTAAATTAAAGAAACCTTTGGCATCGCCTGAGGAAAATGATTAAATAGTGCTGTGTATGCTTATACACAGAATAGTTTGCTTGTAATGGTAACAATTGCTATTATTATCCCAACTTGAATGTAAAATTTCCTCCAAATTAATCAATGATATTTATCTGCTGCCTTCTATGTGCACAATATTATGTACAGAGTAGTTTACACTCAGGTCTCCATAATTTATAAACTGCAAAATAGTGCTCTATACTGTAAAATTGCTCATACCACAAAGACTTCCTACAATTCCCTCTCCCTTCTTTCCTGTCTCCCCTTTTTCCCTCCTCCTATCCTTTTTTTCCTCGCTCCCTCCCTTCCTTCCCTCTTCCCTTCCTCCCTCCCTTACTCTTTTCTTTCCTTCCGTCTTCCTTCATTTATTTCTTCCAACAATGCAGTGCCTTAAACGCTTTTCCCTGAACGTTTTTCAAGGCACTGTTCTCTTCACAGGGCTTCAAAGAAGAGAGAAATTACCGCAGGGCATATGTGTCTTTGAGGGTGAGGACACAGAGGCAGGGAAGGGTCATGGAGAAAGACACTCGCCAACATTTCTGTCTAATTTTAACTAGCCAAGGTTCAGATTTAGTTTAGTTCCTATCATTTAATTGTTCCTCAAAGGGTTTGATTTCAGTCCTCCACTGTGAGTTTTAGCCAGGAGCATGATGATTGAGAATCATTTAGAACACAGCTGTGCCTTGTGTCACAAAAGGGAGTGGAATCTTGATCTCACTCCACATCTCACTCCACAGCTTAGCGTATGTAAGGGAGACCATTTAGTCATTTGCTTTGAGCCAAAATGGACAGAACATACTTGAAAGTCACTTTCAGACTTCCCTGTGGATTTCCTGTGGCATCTGCGCTATCGAATTACCGTAGCTGTCTACACTACCTCTAACATTATAAACATTATAATTATAACTGTTTCCAAATCCTGCCACCTACATATGATGCAGACTGTGCTAACAATTTCCACACAACATCCTTGAGTAATGTGCATTGTTCAAACCATTTTACAGACTTGGAAACTGAGCCTCCTGGAAATAAACATCACTGGGTTCCCACACGAGTTGGAACCAGAATCCAAGCTCAGCCTTGTGTGTCCCTTGCTGTGGATCTGGGCCAGGCCCCCCTCCTTCAATCCAGGTACACAGATAACTGGCCAGTCCTTTTGCTGGGGACCGGGACACACTGACTTCCCTGCAAACGTGCACCTTTGAAAGGGCTTTGGTGAAGATCAACCAGCCTGGGCCTCACCAGCCTAGGCATCTTCTGACGCATCAGGTGACCGAGGAAAAGAACTCAAATGAGGGATTCAAGGAAATCGCTGATTTATTGTTTATCAAAAATGGTCTAACACAATGACTTTCTGACAGCTGGGACTTTTGATGACAATCAACAATTTAATTTTCTAAATTTAGATTTTTCCCTTTTCTGCATCAAACACCAAAGCCGGCTAAAAATAGTCACACAGTGAATGTTAGAGGGGAGAATTTCATCTCTCATGTTTTTTTTTTCTTCTTTCTTTCTTCTAACGTCAAAGTTAAAGTCAAAACAAAATTAATCAGGAGGTGTTATCTATAATGAATCACCACGCAGCTCAGGAGGAAAGGGTCTGGGGGGAAGAATCTTTGCCAGCAGCCAAAGGAATGTTCTTTCAGAGTCACATTAGACTATAGGCTCCACAGGAAAGATTGCAGATCTTCTATATTCAGCAGCATGAATCAAAACTCTTCAGCTCTAGTCTAACTTTTCTTTTTTTATTATAAAGCAGTGGGGGCTGGAGTTTGTATGGGCTATGATTTAAATGGTTAATTGAAAGGAAGCCGTGGTGAGCTGTTTCTGGCTACAATATTACTGAGACAATCTTATCTGAGCTTACAGAGTTATTTCCAATTTGTAAATGCTGTATGCATTTCTACCAGATAACACACTTAAAAATCCCAGACCTGAGTAAAGTGACCTTGCTGTTCTAGAGCCTTCCACGCCTGCCCCTTTCTGCCTCTCTACCTCCTCCTGTTCTGATGTCCGCCCCCACTACCCCCACCCACTCCTCCTTCCTGTGTTTGCTGGGAAGTCAGGTCACTACCCAAGCCTCCACCTGAGGCAAATAAACTTAGTCATAAAGTGGTGGGATGAAGTGTAATCTTGCCCGTAAGACTCACTGGACAGAAGAGAAAACTGAGGGTGAGAGAGGACCAGTGATTCACTGAGGTCTTGCAATGAGAGAGTAACACTGTTGGGACCAGAATTCAGGCTTTGTCCCTCCTAAGCCCAGTGTCCTTTGGGTGGCAAAGAAATCCCTAGAGGAATTGCCCACCACGACATTCAATATGAGATGACATAAATTACATGTTAGAGACCCAAACCCATTTGCCCCAGTTTCCTGGCAACATCAATGTGACTCCACAATTCCAGGTGACCTCTGGAACCCTGGCTGCCCCTGCTCTCCAGCTTCTCCTGCCGGCACCCGACTCGCCCCCTTCCTGACTTGCTTTATTTATTTGTTTGATGCCTCTCTGAGTGTGTCCGCCCAGGTCCCCACCTCCGCCTTCGCTCCGCACGCCCCTCGTGTTTTTTTGTTTTTGTTTTTTGGCTAGTGCAGCGATGTTTAACGGCAATTCGCATAAACCAAGCCCATGCACAAGCAGAAATTGCCCGTGGAGCCAGCAGGTGGCCCCTGCCACACCAAAGAACCACCAGCCCAGCAGCGCAGCCCTCCCTGTGGCGCCTCAAATAGATTCTTCACTATACTCTGTATCTTAACAGTATGTCTAAGCCCCCTCCCCTCGGGGGACGGGGCAGGCTCCACAAGGCGTTTCTATATACACCCCTCCCCTTTGGCCCTGAGGTAGGTGGCCGGAGTCAGGTGATGGGGTTAGATAGACAGGGCCAGAGAGGGAGGAAACAGACACAAACATGGGGAGTCAGGTGGGCTGCGTGGATCATTAGCAACAGCACAACTGCCCTGATGAGGCGGAAGGAAGTGTCCGTGAAGTGGGTCGAGTCTCACTTCCAGAGCCACGTCCTAAGTCCTGACAGAGGGCAGACATGGCGGCTCTGGTAGCCAGAGGTGGTCTTTGCATCATGCCACAAGGGACCTTTGTGAAGAGGGAGATGATAGATCCAGAGGAGGGGCAGGTGAATTCTTCTTGTTGGATCTGTAAATGCTCCTTATCAGGTGACTTGACCCTTCAAGAAGCATCCAGGATGAGAAACTGGGACTGGCCTTCCAGGGAGCATGGCACCAGCTGCTTTGGGATCAGGTGTCTGAGGGACAGTCTAGGCATTGCTGTCTTCTGTCTGACTGGGCGCACGGGCAAGTGCCTTAACCTCAGGTATGCCAATATCTTCATCTATGAAACAGGAAAAATGATGATAGTACCCACCACAGCAGACACAGTCCCTCAAACATGCTAAGCTCTGAAGAAAGCCTCCGTAGGGGCCAGGTGTGGTGACTCACGCCTGTAATACCAGCACTTTGGGAGGCGGAGGCGAGCGAATCAAGAGGTCGGGAGTTTGAAACAAGCCTGGCCAACATGGTGAAACTCTGTCTCTACTAAAAATACAAAATTAGCCAGTCATGGTGGCACACACCTATAGGCCCAGCTTCTCTGGAGACTGAGGCAGAAGAATCACTTGTACCTGGGAGCTGGAGGTTGCAGTGAGCCAAGATCATGCCACTGCACTGCAGCTGGGCAATGGAGTGAGACATGGTCTCAAAAAAATAAATAAAATAAAAAAGCAAGCGTAATGTAAAATACATTATCTTAGGAGTTTCAATGTGATCCTTACAGCCTTCTGATTCAAGACCAAAAGGCAGTGGCCACCCTCTTGTTAGAAAATCAAGTGTGGATTTCAGAGAGATCAAGTTCTTTCTGCCCCTAACCTGCTGGGTAGAAAAGACCCTGTCTTTTCCCTGTCTGAGCCTGTTTCCTTGTCTAAAAGGTAAGTGAGGGATGTAGTGACCTCCAAAGGATTCAGTGGTCTCTCAACGCTGTCCCTAAAGCCCCTCACCTCTGTGGCCCATCAGCCACCTCATCTTCAGGGAACATCACCTTTGCAAATTCATCTCTTGCCTGAGATATGAAGAATATCTCTGGCTTTGTTTCTCTATTATAATAGATGTAAATTAATGTTTTGCCTTTGTTTGCCACGGTAATCATAGAGGCAAGTGTATATTCCTAACAGCTATCTTATTTTCAATTTGCAAAGCATACTGTGCTTAATCCCACGAGCCAGCCTGTGGCTCCAGATATGAATTTTAAAAGATAATTAGCCCAGTGCAGGAGGTGCTCTCTGAGACAAGGAGCATGCACCGAAGCCTGGTCAGAAGGGTCCTTTGGGGGACCCTGTCGGGTCACAGATTCTCCCCCAGCCCCCTGTGGTTTATTACTTTTTTTTCATTGCTGCCAGCTTTGTGTAAACCCGATGATTTGTTCATGAAAATTTAAATCATGTTCATACTAGAAGCTGGAATTTCTTTTTGGGGTTGTTATTTGAGGATTCTCTTGCCACCCTCCACCAATATTTTTTTATGATATTCATGGGAAGTGACAATTTATTTTCTGTTTTCTTTTTTTTTTCTTTGTAACTCTAACTGAAAGAAAACACCAGGCTTGTGGTGGTTGTTTGTAATGTTGATGCCACTGGCAGATTAAGTGACCATCCATTAGAAAAGGCCACAGAAGGCCCTGGGTCAAAGAGATGAATGCCCTGCCCAGCTTCAACCATGGACTGTGCCTGCAAGAACTGTACCCTCAGCAGGAAATGAGTTACGAAAACAAGCACATGTTTCAACTGGCTGAAGAAACATGCCGGTCTGCATGCATCGCGGGATATTAGCCGGCCGTTCGTTGCACCCAGAGCTGTCGAGTTGACACATGCACATGAGTGGAACCTCTGTGCCCAGCACTGCGCTGGGACTCTGGGGAGATGCACAGGTGAGCAGGGGCAGCCCACACTCTCAGGAATGTCCTGAGAGCCTCGAAACATTCCTGGGACTCAAGGAGGCAGGTGGGATGAGAGCTACAACAGAGGTGCAAACGGTACTGATGTTATCATGGAAGGGTGTAGAGTAGATTCTCCCTGACCATGCATCTGGAACGCCTTACTGGAGGAGGTGGCATTTGAGCTATTTTTGATCAGGTAGCATATATTTTAATTAAATCACATATTCCTGAATCAGGTAACTTATATTTTGATATTATGATTCCCCCACAGGAAACTAAAAACCAGAAGATGGTAATAGCTCACATTTTTGGAAGGCCACCTATACAGCAAGCCTTTCACCTCATGTCCAACACATCTCATGAGGACACTGAGATGCTCATGGTCTCTGAAACATCACCGAGGGCTCACAGAAGGAGGGTGGCAGAGTTGGAATTGGAATCCTGGTAGTTTTGCTCCCGAAGAGTCCCTGGCATACTGGATTACAGGGGCTATTCCTGCCTCACAGGTAGGACAGGTAGTGGAGAGAGAAACACAGCTCTGAGCCTCATTTAAGGAGGCTGATTCATTGCATCATAAGACACCCTCTGCTGAGGGTTGAAAAGCATCGTGCAAAACAGTTTACAGCCAACTTCGGTTTGCCAGTGACAGAAGGAGCTGAACACAATTTTGATTATTTGCTTAAATTCAAATCAGGTTAGCAAAATGAATTCATTAATGCAATTTAAGGACCTTTTTTTCCTTTATTACATAAGCCAGTGGACTTCCCTTCTGATGAGTGAAATGTCACTTTGTCTTTAATTCCTGAAGTTCAGGAACCCTTGTACTACTGGAAAAGGAGTGGGCCTGAGCATGTATGTGTGTGTATGTGTGCATGCGCATGTGGGTATATACACGTATATATGAGTGGAAACCAAACCGAGGTTTCAGGTGGACTTCAGAAGGATTGAGCAGGCTTTGAAATGTGTCCTGACTTGTCCTTGGCATTTGTCAAATTATCACATGCTTGTTTTCTCCTGGGCATTTTTATCTAATGTGATCACACAGGGTGTTTGCTTTTTCAATGAATCTAAAAATATTTTATATAAACTATTTGCCAAGGCTCTCTAGAAAGGAGAAAAAAAAGATAATTCTAGAGTGTTTTAGAGCATCTGTTCCTTCAGCTAGGTCCAGAAAGGCTAGTGTCCTGCCAGGTACATTTCCTTAGAATAAAAATGATGGCTTAAAGTTGGGACAATTTCATACATAAAACATTAACTATTAAAAAGTCCCTTGTTCAGAAACTTGTTCGCTTATATTTAAATATACTTTAGTATTCCTGGAAAGAAAAACAACACTTAGACCCATGAGAGGATACATACAGTGCTACCAAAAAATCAAGTCATAAAATGAAGAACCAGCCTCTAGTTGGTGAAATCCTGTCTTGGTGCTACAAAACAATGATATATCTTTACTTAATGGAGTTCAGGGGGACCAACAAGGTAACTCTATAATACATAAGGAGCTTCATTAATTATAAAAGAGAGTTTTGTTACCAAGAGTGCATTTCTTGTGCTAGGCGTCAATTTCTCAAACATTGCCTTTCTTTTATATCACGATGTTTAAAGGGAAGAGTGAACAATTGACCTAGAGATGAGCTCTTTGAAAAGTTCTGTTTTGTGTGATATGAATGTAAAAGAGTGGAGCATGAGCTATGAAAGAATTTTCAATACTCTCTCCTTGAGAACAGACATACTGAATGAGTGAGACCATGGAACTAGGACTTCTGCCTTTTTTCACCTCTCCACTTGGGCAGGGGAAGCACTGTTACCCAGAAAATGTTCATTCAAAATATTTTCAAAGGGTCTTCCCTTACAATCAAAACCCTGTCGTGTGTGGCAAATGGCACACCTACCTGCCCCCAGGAAATGATGCTACATGGCTCCTGGGGAGATTTATTTTGGGATCCTTTTCTGCAAACCTGCAACACCGATGAGCATGCTCTGCAATTCTGCGACTTCCCCATCCATCTCATCAGAAAGCAAACTAGGGCTAAGACCACATGTAGTCACAAAACCAGACACATTTCCTGCCCTCATTCTTCCCCTCCTCCACGTTGAATGGATTTTCATACAACTTTTATGAAAATAACTAGGAGGACTTAAAGAAATCTGTGGGGAGATCCTCTTAGGAAGTCCAGCATCCCTGAACAGCTGAGGACCCCAGATTTCTTGGTGGACACGCCAACCCAGGAGTCCACTGTAGTGGAAACACAGTTGGAACCCAGGCATGCCGTGTGGATTAAATGAGTTAATGTCTGGGAAGTGCTCAGAAGGGAGAATTCTGAATACAGAGTAAACATGGTACTATCTTTATTATTTGAAAGAAATTAGAGGTCAATTACTTGCTGCTCTACATTACATGAATCTTTCTTTTATCACCTCTCTTACCACAAAAAGTGTTCTCTTCCTTCAAAAATGTCTCTTTTTCTGATTTGCCTTGAAGTCAAATCCTAGCAAAACAAGTAGTTGTTATTAATAGCTACATAAACACAAGAAAATAGATCAGCACCTTCTTTTTTTTCCCATCAAGTCATTGGCTAATACAATCTAGCCCCTGATTGATTCATTTGTTTGTTTGTTTCACCTGTTCAGCGAGCATGACAGAAAATAAGTCATTCAAAGCTGAACTTTTCTATTCTTGAGTTATCAGCATTTTGCTTTGGTTTCCCCAACAATAAAGAAAAGACCATATTGAATAAGGGTTTTTCTTGGGAAATATAGCATACCAGCCTGGAAGCTTGTCAGAGACTCTGAGCATCCTACAATCAGGAAATTTGTCTTCTTCATCAATGTCACCCAACACCTAGCAGTAGGAAGTTTCTATGGTTGATAAAGGCAGGCTCGCATGCCGTGAGGTATGAATGGACATTTAAAAGGTAAGTTAATTCGAAGAGCAAGACCTAGTCCCCAGATCCATTTAATGTTTAATTTTAGGCAGTGTCTTCCAAGACCCAGTCCACTGTTGAATGATTAAATTCCTGCTCATCTTGGAGGAAAAAAAGATACATTGCTGTGGACATTTCAGAAGACTAAATCTGTTGTCTGCAACCACTGGCCTTCTTTTTGCTATTGTCTCCTTGGGATCTAATATTGGTGGGTTCACATGCCTTGCTCTTTCAGCATTTTCTAGAACTGGGCTTTTCTTCTTCCACTGGCCATTTAATTCTCAACCTTGGGTCTTAATGGAAAGAAAACGTTTTTCTCTTCATAGACACAGTCCCCCAGCTTTTTCCAGCTTGTTGTCCCTTGAAAATAAGTCCATAGACTCTCATTTATGTGGTTATCCACCAAGGAATGCATCGACTGAGGCATCGCATAGACAGAGGACAGTGACAAAGTTCTCTCCATGTTCTGCAATTCCCTGATGCCCTCTGGCAATACTGCCAGTCTACTTTGATTCCTAAACCTGCTGCTCACAGATTAACCTTTTGTTCCTCTGGGTACGACTGAGCTTTCAATCTGGGCAGAATCTCAAGTCCTTCTGACCTTGGGGGAATTATTTGCCCTGTTATGGACCTTTTATCTCAGGGACTCTGTCATAAGAACCTCTGTGGATAGACTTTCACAGGAAGGCCCTCCTGAAGGCCACACCCAGGCACTCTTGTTCTGTTGAACTGTCTCCTGTGGCCTCTCACCCACAGTATTTCCTGACCTGTTCCTGGTCCCAAATTCTCAACCCCTACTTGCTAAGAACTGATGGAATGGGGACAGAGGGGAATAAGACATGGCCCTTGCTATGGAGGAGTGTGAGGGAGTGTTCACTAGGCGATTCAAAACTTATTTTCGTAAATGGTCACAGGCCACAGAATACTCACCACTTCTCTTGTGTGGCAGGCAACTAGCACCTAAGGATGTCCAAGCTTAGGAAAATTCAGGGAAGAATGTGGGGTAAAATAGCTCCAAGTATATCTTTTCTTTCAAGAGTGCAATAACAAAAATAGAGGCACACATAAAAGGATGAAGAAAAAATGAAAACAAGCAGTGAAATACAACATCCGCTCTCATTTC
The DNA here is from genome assembly GCA_028533165.1 of Leontopithecus rosalia. Taxonomy (NCBI): domain Eukaryota; kingdom Metazoa; phylum Chordata; class Mammalia; order Primates; family Cebidae; genus Leontopithecus; species Leontopithecus rosalia. The sequence continues at coordinate 116,968,314 of CM052655.1, forward strand.
AGTTTCCTGGAAGCGGAATGTGGTTGGGCAGATGGTGTTCTTTTGTTTCACTAGAAGAAACGGTGAGGTGTAAATACACATGACATACTCCACAGCGAGGACAGAGACAGGGCACGACTCTAGGCGCTCGATGATTTCTAGGTGGGTGGGAGGTTTTCTTCTTCAGGTTAGGTTGGTCCTGCCTGCTGAGATCCAAAGACACTGCATTCGACCTGACAACTTCCAACTGGGGACCACGAGCTCTCTCGTTTTCCATAAATGGGCTACCAGGAAGTCTGTGAACCCCCTTACATTTTTTTTTCCTTAGAGGAGTTTTTCGTGTTTCACGAGATTAGCAGAAGACTCAAGGACAACTGGCTTCTTGTGTTTTTACTCCATGCCCTTTCAGTTTGCTTGTGTAAAGTTGGTTGCATGCGACTATATGAAGTTACTTCGTATAATTGCCTATATTTGCATTATATTGGAGACTTTTCAATGCTTTCTCACATATAAATATCCCCTTTGACTCAGTGACAAAAGCACTTACCAGTAGCCCATCTTGCAGCTATGGAAATGAAACTTACAGCCGTGACTTGACTGGCTGATGGGCACCCTCATGTCCTGTCAGCACAGAGATGGGACAGACACTCCTGCCTCCTGATGCTTTCTGGTTTGGTGCTCCTCTTACTTACCGCTCTTGCCCTCATTTTTTCTGCAAAAATTGCCATCAGTATAGTGGAGAGTAGGAAGAATTTGAGTCTAAAACATGCATGAAGTAAAGAGAAAATTAATAAGAAAATAAGTCAATGTGTCTCATTCTAGTTAATTATATTTGTGTTTGACTCCCGCATTAAGTTATTTTGAAGCAGAAATAATGTGTTATTTACCTCTGCATTCTCAGTACCTAAACAATGCTTCTGGACCATAGGAGATGCTCTGTTATTTGAGGTACGCATAAGTGATTGAAAGTATTAAGAAAGAACCATAGGCACAAGGCATATATTGCCTGGTTTCCAGATCCCTGCTGTGGATATGACTATGGATTCCTCAGATGGGACTTGTCTGAAGTCTCTGAGATGGCCCTACATCATTACAGGGTGGTAGGGAAGTTTGTCAGAAGACTTTTGGTCAATGAATGATAAAGTCCATTGATAGAGAAGCTCTTATCTCCCATGGTCTAATGTAAGAGGTGTCCATGCCATCCCATCTGGATGCAGCTCTTGGCCATGAGGACGCCTAGTGAACTGTGAACTTCATCAAATAGCTTGCTCTTAAACAAGTCACACACTCCCAGGTGCAAAAGTAGGAAGATCTCTTTTCTCAAATAGAAGCCGGAAAGCAACTACCCAATTCCAACAACCAAAGGGAGGATGAGATGAAGCTACAAAACCTTGCCCAAAAGGCCTCTTGCGAGTAAGAGGTTGAGTTGGGGAGATGTTACAATGATTCAAGTAAGTCAAGATTCTAAACAAAACAGGATGTAGAGAAATGGCAGTGACGGTTGCCAGTAGGGTGGTATTAATCTTAGTCTGACCCCTGGATCCAGCAGAAATCCCAGCGGAGCTTTCAAGTTTTACATCAATGGGAGGGTCAACTGTACATTTTTAAGAGGTGTTTGTGAAAATAAATATTTGCTTTTATGATTAATCTTGGCATTATGTGATATGGAACAAAATTCTAGAACTAAAATTAGCACTGAGTATATTGAACATTCTAGAGGTAAAAATCTTTCTTCTACAACTGACCGACATAGATCTTTCACCCAAGCATCAATCAATCATTAAGATAGAGTCATCTCTTTTACCTTTGGGGCAAATTTCACTGGGATGAGACACATTTTTCTAAATTTTTTAATGTGTGAAGCAAGCTAAAAGACGTAGTTAGGCAGAACTGGATTTTGTTAAAAAGGCTGCACATTTTTCTTAAAAAAAAAAAAGGTAACTTCTAAAATTGTAGAATTATATCCATCACCTCGGAGATGTTGGGATCCGAAGGTCGTGTGCCAATGTGTGTATAGAGCTAGTCAATACCAAAAAGCATTTTCATTAGGAAAATGTGTGTTGTCTAAATTTCTCTCCTTTCTGAGGGACAATTATTTATCTTGACAAACAGATTGGCAGGATAATCTCAAAGACAAATCCTTGCCCATACCCTGGCTTATAAACTTAAAAGGATTGAGTCTAGGACCAAGTCAAGATGAAGGTTTCAAAATAGAATTCTTAGAGACCTACCATTCTGGAAACTAGAGAACATCATGGCTGGGAAGGGAGGGACATAGATGGGCACACCTCTCTATTGTGACACAGAAACAGGCTCTAAAAATGGAATGGGGATGTCATTAATGTAATTGCTCATCACCTGAGACAGGGATAGTCTCCCCAGATCTCATACCCTTAACATTGTCTTCACTCCTTGGACCAACACAATAAACTAGGTATAGCAAATACATTTCCCACTACTGTACAGAAAGGAAACTGAGGCACATTCACCCATTCTGTTGATTGCCTATACAAACAAGGCTCTTTCCAAAGTATGTAGGTGAGCAAATGACTTATAGCTTCTTAAATTGGTTACCTAATGTAAGTGTTAAAGACCAGTTTATGTTCGTTCTACAGACAATGAATATCAAACATTTCTCTGGTCTTGATCAAAATTGCGTATTTTTTTCCTGAAAATATCAATATGAGTTAGAAAACAGGCTCTAGAGCTTTGCCTTAATCCCAGTCACCAACCTTGAACCTGTTTCCTAATCTTTAAATTACAGTATTATGATCTCTCTTGCATCTCTCAGAAGTCTTTGGGGTCATTAAACTAAACAGTGAATCCTGTTTCAATTATACAAACATTTATTAAATACCTACTCTATGCCAAGAACCATACCGGGCACTGAGAGGAAATGATGAACAAGACCCTGTTACTCACTCTTGCTCCTAATGAAGCTCATAGTCTAATGGTGAATGCAGACACTGAACACAGATCCATATGCATAATGCATGCAGTGGAAGGGTAAGCATGGGATGGGATGGGAGCCATCACAAAAAGTGTAAAGAAAGTATTAATTACATTGGGAATATGAGGCTTGGAGCTTTCCATGAAGAAAGTGAAAGAAGTTAAATGTAAGTGAAGATATTCGTATACAGGAACAGAAAGACCTATTTTATTGCAGTTTGTGCTCTGTTAGCCTTCGACAGCATTGGTGTTCTGTTACTAGAAAGATCTGTATAATCTTGGTATCCTGTTCTGGCAGCACTCTGAGCATCCTCCAACATGGGAGAGTGAGGAAGCTGCATACTGTTGGATCTTCTCAATCCCCCAGCAGCATGGGTGTCTAATATTTGAGGAACTCAGTCAGGGTGGCCAGTTGAATGGCTGTGGATGGAACCACCAACTCCTAATTGGCATTCTCCTTGCTGCACTTCTGAAAGGAAGAAAAGAAAATGTTGCAGGCACCCACACATCCAAAAGGAAAAAAAACATGTCAGTTGTACCCACTCATGTCATGTCTGCTTAGTGACAGGCAGAAGTACACCCACTCCTGGTGGCCCAAACTCCAGAAGGAAAGTCATGTTGGAGCTGCCCACACTCTCAAGGATGACATGGGAGTTGGGTCAGGAGGCAAAGCATCTTCTCCAGCATCTCAAAGGGCTGGGGAAAGAAGGAGGGCCTAAGTCAGACATGATGGGCCAATGTTCACCTCTTCTAGACTGGTATAGCCTCGAGGTCAGGGATGATTAGGACTGAGCCACCTCTGTAACATCAATGTGGGACATGGGACCTTGCACAAAAAAGAACTTTCATGTGAACACAACCATAACCGTTGTTGTTATTGTTTGTGTTTAATTGAACCTGCATGTAGTAAATAAAGAGATGTATCAGAAACAGATTTAGAAAGATTCATTTTTTGAATAATAATTTCTTTATTTAAATGAAATTGATTCCTGAACATTATCAAAGCTCTCAGCAATGTCAAAAATTTATTGAAGAAGGAAAACAAACAAACAAAAGAAGCTCCAAACCAGATATACGCAGGCCTCTGGCCTCAGCCCTTCGAACTATCCATTGTCGGTACCTGAGCAGGGGCTGGGGATGCAGGGCCAGATTGCCGACAGTAGGTCAGGCAGGCATGGCTCCCAATATGAAATCACCAGGCTGGCCTGTAAGTGTCCCTAAAGCCATCCTCCAAAGCCAATGCAACTACCTAAGGCTGTCAAAGGCTTGTACACTCTCAAACCAGCTACAGATGTCCCTGACTATCCTGCAGCCACCAGAGACATGCTGAGAGTCAGAGTGTCCTCCTCATCAGAACTTAGCCAAAAGCTCAAGGCCACCTGAAATGCTGGGAAACTGATAAAGGAAGATATGTTTATAACAATCATTGAAAATAATTAGAAGGGTTTCCTGTTACATGGCTGCCCTTGTACTGTGAAGCTAACATAAATGCTGGAAGACGTACTGGGCAAAAGAAAAAGAAGAGCCCCATTCTGAGATTCAATTCAGCACCATAGTCCCTTGCTTATCTGAAGCATCACAAAAAGTCTGATCTCTTCATGAGCATTCACTTCTCCCATAAAGAGTTCAACTCCTCAACTCCCCAAAACACCATTAAGATCAAATCACTGGGAAATCTTTTTTCTGCCACTCAGAATTCAGCAAAAAAGCCTTGGAAATCTTATAGGCCTACCACAACGGACTAAACCAATCATCCTCGAAGGCAAGGGATCCATTCACTGATGAGTTGCCCAGACCTTTAGTTGCCATCTTTACAAGCATTCTTGATACCTCTCCAAAGCCTGGAACTATCAACTAAAGACCAAGAGAGTCTACAGAAACACCATGGAAACTGATGGTGCATGCAGTTGCTCTAAGAAGCTGGACAGAGAGGAGCCGTGGTGTTTGAAATAGCATAGAGCTAAAAGAAAGAAATGATTTGTTTCCTCTTTGGTATATAATCTTTGCGAGGTTTTTTTTTTTTTTTTTTTTTTTTTTTTGAGATGGAATTTCGCTGTTGTTACCCAGACTGGAGTGCAATGGCACAATCTCGGCTCACTGCAACCTCCGCCTTCTGGGTTTAAGCAATTCTCCTGCCTCAGCCTCCCGAGTAGCTGGGACTACAGGCGCGTGCCACCATGCCCAGCTAATTTTTTGTATTTTTAGTAGAGACAGGGTTTCACCATGTTGGTCAGGATGGTCTCGATCTCTTGACCTGGAGATCCACCTGCCTCAGCCTCCCAAAGTTCTGGGATTACAGGCGTGAGCCACTGCGCCCCGCCTCTTTGCAAGATTTTTAGAGAATACTTGAAGGGGAGAACATATTATCTATTCAAATAGATAAGAACGTGTAGATAGGTAGTTGGGATAAGGAATCTTTTGAAGTTAGATTTTTTGTTATCATAGAGCAGGGAACATATTTGACAAGCAATACCCGAACACCTGGACTGTTATCTGAGAACCTCCCAGGTTGCAAACCTATGAAAGTACGGAACTGAATATGTAACCTACTTGTTCTGAAGCTAAGCTAATCTGGATTTACATTTACATTAGCTAAGCTAATCTGGATTTTACATTATGTTGAATCAATGAAACCTACTGGGTTTCATTGATTCAACATAACAGTATAAAATCATACAGATTAAATGATAAGATAGTACTCATTTTATTGGTGAAATGAGGTCCCATTTGCCATGTTAAACAAAGGGGACCTGAAGGAATAATTGAACTGAAGAGGCATTTGAAAACTGTCAGAATAGAAGCGGGGCAACAGCTGCGTGAGCTGAGAATACACAGGTCTACTTCCATTTTGTGAGCTGTCGACAAGCCTTCTCTGAGGAGGTGATCTCTGAGCTGAAGAAACCTTTGTTTAAAACACAAGGCAAAGGCAGCAAAAGTGCAGAGATGGTGGTAGCCGTAGAACATAGCAAGGGAAAATGGGCGCCTCTGCTGTGACATCACATGGTTTCATTTATCTGAGGAGATATGCCGTGCATCCTTTGAAGGCCACGTCAAAACCATGTGAGCTTCTTCTGTAGACACCAGGAAGCCCTGGAGTCTTTTCGACCAAGAAATAATATGTCCAGAGAAATATTTTAGGAAGATAAATCTAACTACGGTGTGAAGGATGTTAGAAAGAGCCAGGCTGTAGACGAGGCAGTCAGTCACGAGGCTCACACTTCGGGACAGAGGAATGGTGAGGGGTCTGCGGTCCTTGAGGCTGAAAATTCCAGTCTGGTTAGACAGGATTCCTGATTCCTCAACACCTGAAGCTTCTCTGATTCCCCTTATGTTAATATGATTATCTCTTCTTGGCTGGGAGGAGGTACCAGTAAAATTAGGAATGTCAGAATGAGCTGCTTTTTCGACCCAAGTGAGTCACTTACATTTTCAAATCATTCCTATCACTCCCAGCTGACAGGCACAGGACTTTGTTCTGATGCCTCCATTCAGAATGGAGCCTTGGAGTTAGGCAGAGAGACCTCATCCTCCTAGCGATTCACCACATCACCCTCACGCAGATTCAGTTTCTCTGCTGCAACATGGGGGGTAACAAGAACACCTGCCCCTGTGGCTGGGCACATTTAGCACACAGGCTGGCACATGATAAACTCTCACTCCATGCTTCTTGTTATTACAAGTCCACCATCCCTTACCTACAATTCTGGAAGCCCAAACACCCCGAAAGCTTACATTTTATGACGTATTTGACTGCAACAAACTGGCCTGATCTGAACTCATTAGGCAGCAAATGTTGACCTGGACTGACACCGGACTATTTATAGTCTTTATTTATCCCACTTGGTGTGCATATTCATACATTTTTCTGCAGAAATATTAATGGTCTTGATTGCAGGGCACTGCCCCAGGCCCCACTGAGGGTGTTAAATAATACTGAGTGCATTCAACATATTACCGCTCTAAATCCAAAACACACTGAGTGCCAAAGGGCACATGGCCTCAGGGTTTCAAATATGGGGTCACGGATTCATATTGCAAAGCTTGTATCTTTTCAAGGAGTGGTCGGTGGCCTTCACATCTAGATGCAAAAAGGAAGAAACTGTTGACATTGAATAGAACATCCTTTTTTTTTTCATTTTTGCCTTTTTTTTTCTTTTTTGTCAGATGTTGAAATAAGAAGTGAGCTTCTAAAATGCCTGTGGGTGGTGCTGGAAGCCCAGGGTGTGAAGCCCACCTCCCACCCAAGGAATTTCGGTTTCAAAAGTCTGACTCTTCTGCATTTGTCTCGGCTTCCTGTTGAGAAAACTGAATGGAGAGGAGGATTTGGTTTTTCCTCCTCTTAAAGATGGGAACCCAGGGTTATAGGGTGTTTCAGGACCTAGTGATAGGTCTTAAAGGCTGAACAAAATGGTGCAAGAACAGTTTTAACAGCTTTTGAGTCTTGCACCAAAATAGTCATGAGGCCCGAAATACCTTAAGCGATGCTTTGGTTCTAAGACATTCTTTCTTTAGACCTTGCATCAGGTGCAGCATGTAGTAAGTGCTCAGTAAACCTGCACGGGATTGAAATGACTCTGTTTCTTTTGTTTATTTATTTATTTATTTATTTATTTATTTGAGACAGAGTCTTGCTCTGTCACCCAGGCTGGAGTGCAATGGTGTGATCTTGGCTCACTGCAACTTCTGCCTCCCAGATTTAAGTGATTCTCCTACCTCAGCCTCCCAAATAGCTGGGACTACAGGCATGCACCACCATGCCTGGCTAAGTTTTGTATTTTTAGTAGAGATGAGGTTTCACCAGGCTAGTCTCGAACTCCTGAACTCAGGTGATCCTCCTGCCTCAGCGTCCCAAAGTGCTAGGATTACAGGCGTGAGCCACCATGCCAGGGTGACTCTGTGTCTTTCTGATATCTTTTCCTTTATCCATTCAGCAGCAGAGGGAGGGACACTGAGTATCACAGAGCAGCCTTTCATATCCTAAAAGCAATTGGCAGAAGTTTAATGGTTGTGTTGGCCTAACACAATCAGTGTTTTGGTAAAGTTTATGTTTGAGCTACTGCAATAATTTTAAGGAGTCTGCTGCCTCTCTATTCTTCTTTGTTCTGTCTCCTGCATAATGGGCCAAGATGAGGCTCTTTGAGCTTTCCACCATGAAAGACAAACACCAGATTCTTGAGAATAGAGTCTTTGACTTGGAGATTGTAATGTCATGAAAACAAAATCTCAAATACAACATGTCTTCAAGGAAGAGACAGGCAATGTTTTCTGGGTGTTGTTGATAGACAGGATCCTGTGGGAAGAGTTTGGAGACCTGTTTCATTCCACCACCAAATTACCAGCAAGGGTCCATAAACAGGGGATTCTGGAAATTCCGTGGAAACTTAGAATCTTCTTTTTTTTCTATCTACATGCATTAGCTGTGTTGGAGAATAAGCACACTCCCAGCATTCCAAGTGCACCTCAAGTCCTACCTCCTCTGCAAAGCCTTGATTCCTTTTCACCTTCATTGTCTGGCCTTTTGACCATCATTCCCTTTCCTCTTCTCCTTGGGACTACTCCCAGAGCCTGCACTGTCAGGGAGCTGTGCATGGGAAGCCTTGAAGAGCCAGTTGGTCCGTCCTATGTTTCCTGGGACGTTGCCATTTACATAACTTGCCATCCACCCACAGTTCTAGATCATCACATATTTAAACGGAACTATTATCTCCCCATCATCTGCCACCTCAATAGGGTCAGGGTGCCATGTTCTTGTAGAAGGATAGGCTCTAACCCTTGCAGTCACTGCCAGCTCTTCTCTTTTCTACTTTCTGGTTCTACCTTGTTTTGGGGTCAAAGACTCCTTTGTGACTCAATGACACTTTGTCTCTTTTATTTTATTGATAAAATGGAATCCCATTTGTCATATTAAACAACAGAGTTTGTTTGAAAGAATAATTGAACTGAAGAGGCATTTGAAAACGGTCAGAAAAAAACACAAGTTCTCTTCTGAGAACACATATCAGTAATATGCTCTTTCTTGCCATTAGCAGCAGTCACTACCCCTCAGAACTTCATCCCTGGGCCCCCCACGCTGCATCAGTGCAGGGTTTCCCAGAGTACAGAGTAGTCCTTGAACCACTGCCGACATAAACCCCTGGAGTTGTTCATTTGTTGAAATGCTTTAATGCAGATTCCCAGACCCCACCCCTAGACCTACTGAGACAGAATGGACAGAGCAAGGAGGCCAGAAGGGCTTCCAGACCACAGGGGTAGCATGTGATGACCCTGGGATTCAAATCCAGGGGCTGGCTTCCAGGGTAATGATTCGATTAACTAAGCAATCAGACCTTGCTGGTTTTCCAAGGAGGAATTGACAGGATGATTGAGAGAGAGAGAGAGAGAGAGAGTGTGTGTCAGGAAGGTCACAGGGTAGTATAGGCAGCGTTAGATTGACCTGAGATTTACGGAGGAAAGCATTGTGTACTCTGGCTCTGTCTGCAGATGTTTCTATATATCCTGGGAGTTCAAATGTCTGAAGGCCACTGTGGTCAAGACACTGCTGAGATGTTCCCATTAGGAGATGCATTTTCCAACACATGATTTGTTCCAGCATCCTCTCCAGCCTCCAAAGAATACCCAAGAAAAGCCAATCACGGTTGCTTTTATCTGAAAGGCCATAGCCTTTTAACCCAAAGTCACTGGAACTCTTAACAACACTAAGGATTCAAGGTCTGCAGCCCCTGAAGGAAGAGCCCAGGCATAGACAGAGGAGGCGGGTTACCAGAGTCTTCACCCTGTGGGGCTTTCCAAGCAGGCTGACCGGAACAGGCTTCTGTGAGAAACTGATAACTGGGCTGGCTGCCCCTGGCCGGCCTGTCTGCCGAGGCAGGGAGTGACAAAGTGCTGCATCACCTTTTTCTCCCGCGGTTCGGGTGCCTGCTGCTGGGCTGGGCTCCAGAGGAACTGGTGGTTAGTTTTGTGGTCACCCAGCAGTTTTATGAAGGCCCTTGAGGTGCTTCAAGTACCAGGTGGCCCCAGCGTGGTTTAACTGTCTGGGAGCCTGAACCCTCTCAGTGGCCACCTAAGTAACGTAGACAACCTTGATGTGAGAACTGTTCAGTTGGCCATGGCGATTACATAATGCACTAGAGGTGCAAGGACCACACTTGCTATTCAGCAATGTATTGCAAGTTCATATATTATAAATTAATAAATCTGCCAGCCCACTTGTGACATGTGACAGTTAACCTCTAAAACAATCCGGTACATCCATCATCTCATCTGACAGTCACAGCAGCCCTGTCGGATGCCTTGTGGGTTCCATGCTGCAGATGTGAAAACTGAGGATGATCAAGGTTGAGGGTCTGTCCAACAGACCAAAGACTGAGAGCCTTTCACAGGTGATGTTAGATCATTATTCCACAGCCCCACAAAACTTAAAGTCTCCCCACTCTGCAGATAATGAAACTTCTCAGCTTGTAGTCTAACTCTGTTTCCCAGCTCGCCCCTCTCTCTCACTGGAGCATTGCTCTGAAAGCTGTGGCTTACAGCTCTCAAGCAGGTAGGATCAAGATGGCTATATTTTCTCTTGGTCTTGTTCCCAGAGGCTCTGTCAGGCAGCACTTTTTAGTACAAATGCAGAATACAAAATAACTCAGACCACCTTTCAAGAGTCGTCGGGAAGCTTCGGGGTGACATTTTAACTGCCTCTTCTCTTGGTCTCAGGCCTTGTTTTTTTGTTTATTTAAACATCCATCATAATCTGAGTACCAGGAATATGACCAGGCATGGACGAGCAGCTGAAACGCCAAACATTAAAGACACAGCAACAAACGCTCATACACACACAGGCACAGATTCGTTCACACAAACACATACATATGCACATGCACACACACGCAGGCACACATGTCCCACCTGTGGAAACAATACTCAACTGGGGAAGCTACCCAGCCTGCTCACTGACTGCTTGTTACATATGCACCCAATTCTGTGTGAGGCACTTCACTTTTTGGCAAATGTGGCTTCATTTTTTTCCTCACAATTGTTTTTACTGTTATCTATTGTGAAATTATCATGTAGGTGTGCATGGATGTGTTTATAGTTTGGTTCTCACCAGATGTGCATAAGCTTTTCATGGAAGAGCCCTGCCTTATTAATCTTCGCATTCTTGTTCATTGATTCATCCTCAGAATGTTTATTGAGTGTCTAGTATAGACCAGGCACAGGCGAAGTACAGACTTGGGGATATGATTTTGCGAGAATAAATAAATGACTGAACACACGATGCAGGGACTAGGGAGAGAGCAGGAATGGAGGTGTTAGGGTGAAAGTCCTTGGTGTTTTCCTTAGAGGAGGTAAAAATCTTGCACTCAGCAGAGACAGAGGGATGGAGCCATTGAGGTGGTTTACCGTGCTGGGATCCAGCTCTCCATGAGGAGCCGTGGACCACGGGCAAGCCCATCCACCCCTTTCACCATCAGCATTCACATCTGTAATGTGATAGCTGTGGGTGTCTACCCTATAGGGTCATTGGAACACTGGAGAAGCTCTGGCATGTAAAACACTTAGCCAAGTGCCTGGCCATCCCCAGAAAAGTCTAGCAATTATTAAGAGTATAAATAGATGCACACACAGACTAAACCAGCATTTGGAAATATGTGCATTTGCATAAACATTTTGGTAATTAAACCAAAAAGAAAAAAAAGAAGAGAGAGAATTATATAACCAAATCTCACTCTTCATGATTTCATGATTTTAACTCTCTTCCATCATCTGGACAGAAGTATTTGTAAGTTTTGCAATAAAATCATGGCCTATTATTAGAAAACTTCCTTGAAGGCTGAGGGACTCTGGCCCAGCCTCTGGAATTATTCGAGTGCCCCTGTGTCCAGACCTGGCCTTCCACACCCCTATTCACACCCCCCGCCATGGGAGAGACTCTCCTTTTCCTTCAGGGCTGATAGCCAGAGACGTATAGCTCCAGGTCCCCTGAGCTGGAGGGTAATCCAGCTTGCCAATTACTTGAAATTAAAGTCAGGTAATTTGAACCCATCTGTTGAGCGCCTGACCACAAACCACCTCTTAGCTAACCCTGAGCTGGATACGATTACTCCCCCAGTGCCTGCCCGGCTTCATTATATCACGGCCATGGGAAGGGAGGAAACCAAGAGGTTACAGGGGTCTTCAGTTAGCGCTTTGTCATTAGCGTGGTTATTACCCGAGTCCTCCCTCCCAACAGACTTCAAGATATGGGAGATGGGCGGGCTAGCTGGTAACAGGACCAGAGGCTCCCAGGTCTCACCAGATGGAGTGAAGCCTTCGTCAGAAGGGCCAGCAAAGGGCAGGCAGCTCCCCAGACAGGGGTGGGTGGATTCCAGGACGCCAGACCAGGACTCCGTGGCTCCATCTCAGATGCACTACAAATGGTTCCTAGGGGCAATTTTGGGGAACAGGCAAAGCTTGGACATTGGCATCAGTAAGTCTGGGCTGGATAAATAGATCTGTCCCTTAATAGATCCTAGGAAGTTTCTTGAATAACAAAGCCTCAAGTTCTCTGGCAAAACCATGATAATTGTGAACATTAACTTGGGCTGCCTTTCTAGAGCAGGCTCAGAAGTCTCCATTAAGAGTGAGTGTACCTGGACACTCAGGTGAGCCAAAAACGGGGAATTCAGCCACCGGATGTTGAGGGCCTCCGGGGCAAGTACCCTGTCTCTATTCTAGGAATTGGAAACCAAAGCTCACAGAAGTTGAGCTCTGATCAAGGAAGGACGAGTGGTTGGAAAATCCACCGTGTAGATGCAGATGTAGCCACACCACAGGCAAGTGAATGGGGAGAAAAGAGAGGTCAGACTGTGGAAGTGTAGCTAAGGATTCATAACATTGTCTTTCTTCCGCAGAGTCAGATGTGTTCTCAACCCTGTGACCCCATTCGTGGTAGCAGAGCTTTCTCAGGGAAGTGTTTACTACCACAAGAATATCGAGACCCATTTCTCCCAAATATGATTACATTTTCAGCCCCATTCTGTATTTTTTCTCTCTGGAAAACTGAGCGTCTTATGCCCAAGAAGTAATGCTAAAACTCCATTTGACTTTACTAGGGCAGAACTAAGACGGTTTTTGAACTGAGATTAAGTTGATACATTAAAAGCTTGTGTCACTGTAATATGATGTCAGGAGAACAGGCAGGGAGGAGTTTATTCTGTAGCATCCCTCCAAAGTTCTAGTCAAGCAGAGAGGGCTTTTGATGTATCAAAGAGAGTGCTATCTTTCAAACTGCATTCATATTCTAGTGTCCTATCATCACTGTAAAATAATGACAGCTAACAGACAACTTTTTACATTTATTTATTAACGGTTTTCAGTAGTCAAAGTGAGGAGGCATAGCCAGCTGCCATTTACATCTGGTTCTAAATGAGCCACTGAACTGGCTCTGTTTACATTCCCTGTATCCACGGTACTGAGGTCCTGGCCTCTCCTCGGTTGGCCTCTGCACAGCCACCCTTCCTCATGGTGGCTGTCCCTCAATACTGGCAAAATACATTCAATCAAATCTGCCAGGTGATGAATCTTCAGATGTCTTGAGCCCAGGAAAGTGAGTATCTTGATGTCACAGATGGACCGTGCTTTAAAGCATTCCATTTAAGTTTCTTCCTAGGTCTCCCACATCAACATACAAGTCCCTCTTAGACATTCCCGATCAGTGGTCATCCAGCCCCCGTGTCCATTTCCCAGTTGATCGGGAACTCAAAACATCACAAGCAGCCTATCATATCTGCAATCCTTACAAGTTAACAGGTGCAGGAGTCAACACTTGCTCATCTTTCTGACCTCAACCCATGTCACCTCTGAAAGTGCATTGATCTCCAGCCACACTGACTGTATTGTCCTGAGCAATGCTGGGCTGTGTCCTGCCTCAGTGATACCGAACTTGCTGCTCCCTGCCTGAGAGAGGGACCCTTTTCATGGCTACCTACCCCTGCCCTTTGGTCTCGGTTCTGGTGGAATCTTTTCAGGGACACCCTCCCTGAGCATCTTATCTACAGTGGATCTTACTGCCTTGGGACCTCTATCCACGCCCTATCCTCTGAGCCCATCTTCATTCCCTTCATGGCACTGCCACGGTGGGAAACCATCTGGCCGATGTATGCATTAGCCTGTGAGTGACTTCGTATTGCTTGTGCATGTGTTTGCCTGTGCACGACTATATTCTGTTTCAGTACGTGTTCACCGGCGCACAATCATATGCTATTTGTCCATATGTACCTGCTATCTTAGTCTGTTTTGTGCTGCTATAACACAGCACCATAGACTGGGTAATTTATAGAGAACATAAATCTATTTCTCACCGTTCTGGAGGCTGGGAGGTCCAATGTCAAGATTCCTGTAGGTGTGGTGTCTGGTAAGGGCCCTGGTCTCCACTACAGAGATGGTGCCTTGTTGGTACATTTTCAGGGAAAGGAACTCTGTGTCCTCACATGACCCAAAAGCAGAAGAGAAGAGCAAACCCATATACAAAAAGATTGCAAACCCTGCAATCCTTTTGTACAGCAGCATCAATTTATTAATGAGGGCAGAGCCCTCATGACCTCAACACTTTCCATTAGGCTACACCCAACATGATTACACTGGGGATCAAGTTTCAACAGGAGTTTTGGAGGAGACAGAAACCTTCAGACCGTAGCGCCTGAGTCCTATTATGTACTGGGTGTGCATGGGCTTACCTATGTATGGCTCTGTGCTATCTGTGCGTGTGTTTATCTCGGCACTATTTTGTGCTGTTTGCATCTGCCTGTGCATACCACGTAGCTCTTCCTCTGAAGTGCACAGTCGGGAGAGAAGAAGTTCCCCTGTCTCGGTCACTTTTGCTTCTCAGGACCTGGTAGAGCAGCTCTTCTGGGAATCCCTGCCTACTGAAGAGGAGCAGGCCACACCTGCTCTCCAAAGTCCCTTACTGAGGGTGGACGTCAGCCTCACCACAATGGCCACCACTACCACTGCCCATGGCTGCGACTCTACAGCTGAATCTGGTTTCTTTTGGCCATGAGGGTGTGTTTTATTACGCCACGTGGGGATCTGTGGCCTTCTCATCTTGGAAGACAGAAACCAGGTCTCCCTGGTGTTTCGCGTCCCTTCCAAGGCTTAAACATCTTCATTTTCTTCACAGGAAAAGTCTCTTTTCAGATTCTGCTCAGATTTAATTTCCTCTACAAGGAAAATCCACTCCAATTTAGCTCATCATTCTAGTTCCTTGGCATCTTTTTTGGGGTTTGGGGGACTGCGTTACAACACCACCATTATGTCTCCCTCTGGACTCTGGACTACGCACACATCAGATGAGGTCGTCTTTGTCTTCTTCCAGGTTGTTAATAGAAACTTTGAAAAGAGTCTAATGATTCATTCCTAGAGGTCCCACAAGGCTGACTTTATTAATAAAAATTAGTCTTGGGTCCTGAGCTTTTCTGAGGTCCCTTAAAGAAAGATATTCCAAATATTCAGCCACCTGAAAAGGTATCTCAGAAGCAGAAGTACCCTTACACACATGTGGTTCAACTCCCTCATTCTCCAGATGAAGAAACTGGTCCAGAGTGAAGTTTATCACATGCAGAGGGCAGGGCCAGGGATGGACTTGTGGCTAGTGAGTAGGAGAGTCAAGCTTGGAAGCCAGGGGCCACACCTCACGGCCAAGAGGGGCCGGCCTTGCCTTCCTGTACCTATAGGGGCCAGAGTGGAAGGTGAGGAGACTTTCCCTCTGGCTGCAGTGCCTCAGAATCAGAGGTGAATTCTGATTCTGATTCATGCTGAGCTTTCGAGCTGGAGAAGCCTAAAAGGTCAGAACACCAACAAGAGACTGGGCTGGGTAGTGGGAACTGGGGTGTGGGGCCAAAGGTCAGAGGTCAGAGGCCCTGAGTGGGAGTGATGGGGGCATTTACGGGTGAATAACAGCTTTGCCTGTAGCCAGCACTGGATTGATAGCAACAGAAGCTGGGGCAGAGACATTTAGAGGGTCTGGGTTGGATCAGATAAAATGCTGAGTGTTAACTACAGAGGAGAGAACCCCGGGGGCCCTTGCAGAGAGGTCAGAAGCTCCAGCACATTAATTTCATAGAATTGCATTCAGGAATCTGGGAGTGGGGAGTAGGGAGTGTGGGGATGACTATCTTCCTCGGAAAGGTGTGTCAGAGGGCGTCTAAAGATAGAGGTACAGATAAGCCGAGGGGTTAGAGGCAGTGGCCATCCAGCCAGAGGATCAGTGTGAAGACACAGAAACGGGAATCCGAGGGGAGGTAGGGCTGGGAACTCAGCTGGGATGCTGCAGTCTTCTTCCTTCACCTTGCCTGCCTCAGCCTCTCTGGCGCACAAAGTTAACTCAAATTCCGCTCTTACCTGGAGTGATCACAGTTTGAAACTTCAGCCAAGAATTGAAAGAAGAATCCGGGAGAAGAAGAAATTTGTTCTGAAAGGCATGGAGAGGAAGGTTGTTGAATTTTTTTCATCTTCAAATATCAACCTGAAGAAGGAAGGAATCCTTGGTCAAGCCCTCACCCCCATCCCCACCTCCTTTCTCTAAGTATGACCTGAACCAACAGGACATATTCTCCACGTCTGTGGCCTTGGCTCTAAACCTAAGGGATCCTAATTGGGACCTCCCAATAAGCTGGGAAGTTTGTGAGGAATGATACCACCGAAGGTTACAGGGGCATTTGGCAGACCCAACTTGGCAATTCTTTTAAGCCAACAGTGCCTCAGTTTCTAAGTCTGTAAAATGGGCGTGATAGTAACACCTCCCCACGTAGATTGTTGTAAATTTGTCATATGGGGTAGATTTGTTATAGAGTTCCATGAACTGGAAAGTGACCCATAAGTGTGAAGCCCAACCCCTTCTCCCCACCCTCTTTCCTCCCCAACCCCAACTCCATCACCATTGTTGAAACATTCACTCTGGGAAGGACGAGAGACAATAAACATTTTTAAAAGAAACAACTTCTGTCTTCCTCATATGCCAGTACTTCCTTGCGTTTAATTCTCACCATTGTCCTGAGAGGCAGATATTACTCTCTCCAGAGATGAGGAAACTAAGCTCTAAAATATTCTGAGCCTGTCCTGGTTTCTGCTCTTCAGTGCATACAGAGCTGAGAGCAGAAGTCGTGTCTGCCCATCCACCTCCAGCTCTAGCACACACCCTCCCCAGTCCACTCCACGCTGGAGGGCGTGTGCTAAAGCGTCTTCCTTGGGTGCAAATTCTCAGAGTCAGCCCAGGCTTGGGAAGGAGCTCAGAGGAGCAAATAGACCTTGACCCACAGCTAGAGCCAGGACCTGCGCAGGCATCATTCCCATAGTATGTCTTCAATTTCTGTGATGGAAATAGAGATGCCAATGGGCCAGATGAGAAAAGCAAGGAGCCGAGAACTCTCCACTTGTCCAGTGCTGCTTAACTGCAACAGCAGAGCTAGACACTGGCCATTCCCTGACTGCTAGGTACTTTCAAGTATCTGTGGGGACAGGAGTGGCAGAACACAGGAACTCCCAGCCCAGTGAGAATTGCTGAGGTTTGGAGAAGCCACTCTGTCCTCTGGGTGGTTTTTTGGTAGCATGTATGGATGGGAGTGGGCCTCAATAAATCATCCTTGGAGGGGTTCCCAGGACCAGCAAAGCAACTTGGAGATACCTCGTCTTACTTGACGAGTGAGTTATGGACATACTGAATAGTGTCATGTTTCAAGATTCAGCATCGCAATCCGTGTGAATAGAGCACTCAAGATAAATCAGTGATCTGTCAACACACACAGCACCCAAAGCTTAGCAGATCTCCATTAGGAACACGGGCTGAAACAGACTGAACCAGCTCTGGTGCTCTGTGCTCACTATAATCAGCAGTAATAATTAGTATCACTACAGAGTAACATTAGTAGCAATAGAATTAATATTGATACCTTAGTGTTAATGATAGATTTTTATGGTATTTGACTCAATAAAAAATAAATCTTTGAGTAGGTCTTCAGTGCTGGCAAGTTGTTTGTACATATTTTACATCATCCCACTCCTACAATAAGCAAATTTCCTTGATGGTGGTGTGGACCCTAGTTTTTAGTGTTCAAGCTCTTTCACTTCCTACTAGTGTGTCCTACTGTGAGTCAGCAATGCCATAGAAATTCAGTTTCCTCATCTGTGAAATGCAGATGATGTTACCTAGGACATAGGAGTCTCTGGAGGATAAAAGGAGGTGAGGGGGCACTCAGTATGGTGGGGCCCGTGATTTTGTAGCCACAACCGTCATTCCATCTTTGTCACTGTCACCTTGGGGCTACTTTCCCTGCTATGTACTAGGGTCAGGGCTCTGGGCTGTTCTCAGTGGACCACTCTCCTGCAATTGCCAAGTTTCCCAGCAGGCAAGCCCCTGCTGTCACCCCAGCACCTTCTTCCTGGCATTTCCAGGCACTCTGGGGGCAGGACCAACCCCAGCCCCCCTCGTTGGCCTGATGAGGCCAGGGATGGTGCCTGCCCTAAGGATCAACACTGCAGGCAGCCAAGGAGGGCCCCTGTCAGATGGACGCCTTGCCCACACCACCCCTGATGGTAATGGCTCGCGACCATGTACGGCCTTGTTTCAGACACAGGTTTCTTTGCCCATTCAAAGAATCCTGTGGTCCAAGTTTTCTAAAATTCACCTGCAGGAAATGAAGAACCTGAGGTTCTTGAGAGCTGCCTTGCCTGACAATCACTCAACCGTAAACGCAGCAACCCAGGTCTCATCTTCAGATTCTGTGCAACCTGTGGAAGGGGCCATTCAGGTGCCTGGGAGCCTGTACATAGCTGGTCTAGCTCAACCCTGTGCCTCCTCTGAAACCATGCTCAGGCTTCGAAGCTTGGCATCCTCAGGTCAGCCGTGTGCATACTAGTCTAACCCCACCGAGAAGGTCCACTGCTGGGATTCTCAGACTCAGTTGCACTCCTGCTTGAACCTAGGGTCTCCCATTGTTCATGGCATGCCACGTGGCTTGCAGCAGCCATCAACTGCCTGCCAGAGGGGGCAGCCAGTGTCAAGCAGTGGGGGTGAGAGCTAGCAGGAACCTGGGCTTCCCCTGAGTGGGAAAAGACATTTGGGATTGATTTGAACAGGATGCATTATAAAGCCTGGGTTTGCATACGAGAAGGGCTCATAAGAAGCAATGGAATGCATAAGGTAAAGAAAGGAGGGAGAGGTGGGGGAAGAGAAAGGGAGAGAGAGACAGATGGAGGGAGGGAAGGGAAAGAAAGGAAGAGGGAGAAGAGGGGAGGTAAGGGAGAGAAGGGGAGGGGAGGAGAGAAAAGGAAAGATCCCTCATTCCTGTTCTAGCTTGTTGGCTTGAATTCATTTAGAGAATGGAAGAAAAGGGCTCCTGATCAGAAGGAAGAAGAGAGTGGATGAGGTCCTGCAGCACAGTCCCCCAACTGTACTTCCTCCTCTGCTCACATTTGCCTGTGGGTTTGCACTTATGCATCTGTGTGTGTGTGACCGTGTGTCACTGTGTGTCTGTGCATGTGTGTGAAGAGACTTATCGGTCATCCTGGACCCACTTCTATAGGACCCTTAGCCCTGCAGGTCTTTCAGCAGCAGCTGGAAGATGAATTCAGTCTCACCACCCAGTAACTAGACTCTTTGTGGACTTGAAAAAGAAAAACTACCCCCAATGTTTCATTTCTCTTGCTTGCTTTGCCATCGAGGTGGACTTCGGTGCTCCCCTTTTAGCTTTCAGAAAACGTGCAGGGCTTCGTGTGCTTTTGGGCTGCCCCTGGGCTGGACTTCAAGGCCATTCCAAGTCAGATCCCCTGAAAGCTGGAAACTCCCTTCCCAGCTAGAGTTTCCTTTGGTGTATATGAAAAAGCAGAGTCTGGTGTACTCCACTCCATCTGAGCCCTGCCCCATGTCACAAAGCATTTCTCAAGTGCTCAGAGTTCAATAAAGCCCCGAAGTACATCGTGCCAAGTCCTCTGTCCCATCCCATGATTTTAAAAGCCATGCATATTTTGATTGAAATTTAATCCACATATTCCTGATTTATTTACAATTAAATCATCGAAATATTATTTTAAGGGCTGTTTGATGTCTAGGAAAACTTTTGAGGTCTTTTTAATATGATTTTAGAAGCCTCTTTCCTTAGAAGCCAGAAACTTAGCTTTGCTGCTTGTAAATAAACCCAGTGGAGATGAGTGACTTAAATCTAGAAATGTCACGGCATTTGACAGGGGTTTGAAAACAGTACAAGTCCTCTTTGCACCCAATAAGAGCTGCATTTAGATTTGCAGAACTTGCCTTCGCAATATTCCCAGCAGCCCTTCGTCAAGGCATTCAGAGGCTACCATTTGTCGTAAATGTTTCATCAAAATCCCCTTGTTTTCCAAGGGGAAGGTCAGGGACTGACCTGTAGTGGGTACCCTGGCACTGCGTTTACTGCTTCAAAGACAGGACCTTCTATCATTTCTACTGACAGCGTCGGTGCCATGAGTATCAGGATTTGATTTCACCAATGAAGGCATGGGATATCCAAGAGCTTAAATGACCTGCCTGCTTGGTAGTCTTCTGAAAATAAGGGATTGAGACTCAGGTTGGTCAGACACCCAGGGCACTCCATCCACATCACCAGGCCAACTCTCCACATTCAGTCATAGAAAACAGTGATAAGTATTGGAATGATTCTTGCATTTGTTTTGAGCTTTGCACATGAGCAAATATCTTAAACAACCATCATGGGGGCTGCCAGGGAGAAACATACACGAAGATCACACAGCAGCCTCCTGCCAAGGCAGTGATGCTTATGTTAAAGCTGTGAGCTAAGACGATCAATGATTTCTTTATTTCATTGGATTTTCCCAACACATTGTGAAGAGGATGATGCAAGAATTACTAATCACACTTTTAATATAGGGAAACTGAACTAATCAATTAAGAGCAAAGAAGCCAAGGACTTCTCTCCGTATTAGCAGGGGTCAGAAAGGAGCTAGTTCATCAGCCTGAAGGGCTGCACCTTTGACATGGGCGTCTGGCAGCACGCTGTGAAACTGTACCGTCTAATTTGCTAGCCACTAGCCACATGTGGTTATTTACATTCAAGTTAATTCAAATAAATAAAGTTAAAACTCCCATTCCTCTGTCACACTTGCCATATCTCAGCGCACAATAGTCTCCTGGGGCAGGTGGCTGCCCTCTTGGACAGCCCAGCGAGGGAACATTTTCGTCACTGCTGAAGGCCTTGCTGGACAGTGCAAGGCTCTGAGCCCAGGCCACTGTTTGGGGCATTTTACATTAGTCACGTGGTCAGCCCATCCTTCAATTTCCTTTCATTTCCATCCAATCCTTCCTTTCCATCCTTCAATGAGCTGCTATCCTCATTACCATCTGGGGTCCCTGTGACCTCCCTGTCTGTCCCTTTCTAATGCCTGGCCCAGGGGTAACCAGCATCTAAATAGTTGCTGGAAGGCCTGGAAGGGCCTTGGCTCCTGGCAGCTCCAAAGCTCTGAGTGGAGCAGTGCAGCCCCCTGTTCTGCCCTGCTGTGTTTCAACTAATCATCTGCAGCGTGGAAGAAGGGAGCTGGGCGGGGGAGGAGGAAGAAGACTTCTGGAAGGTGAGGCACAGCAGGGCGATGAAGAGCTGCCAGGGAGCCAGACATCTGTGCCCAGACAGATAGAGTTTCACCGATACGATCTTTGTTACTATCCTTGTGAGAGATAAACAACTTGCAGGAGCAGCCTGCAGGGAGGAAGTGCCCCGCTGAGAAAGTGGTGTGCAGAGGCCAGACACTCAGCCCCTGCGGTCAGGCCCAGGGCGAGGAAGTCAGGGGGAGGGGAGGAGGCAGCCCGGGCCCCGCACAGGTGACAGGAGTTATGGCACCCACCGCAGATGTCAACCGAGAGAGAGAGATGTGTGAGCCTTGGCACATGAGGGAGTAAAAGTTCTGTGAGAAGGGGCAGGGAAAACAGCAGAAGGAAAGTAGGGCTGGGTATGTTGAGCTCTGTCCTGCATATGGAGGCTAAGGATTGGGATTTATAACCTGAATCTGCCCCTTCTCAGGCTACTCTGAAGTTGAGTCACTTCTCTAAGACTCAGTTTTACCATCCAAAAAATGGGAGGTCTGTTTTCAAGATATGTTGTCTCAGTGTGCCAGGGTTTCTCCTTGAGCTGAATCAATAAATTGTTCTTCCATGAATCAGGGTTCAGAATTGAGGCTGGATGGATAGAGAGATGGATAGACAGAAATTTTATTAAAGCATTTTGTTTTGTGCAATGGATTGATGCATGCCTTTCTTTCCAAAAAGATTAGGAGCTATTCCTGGAAAAGGCATGGGTCTGATTCATTTGTAAATCCTCATGTGTAGCGTAATTCCAGATATACCTGCTCAAAAACAAAAACAAACAAACAAAAAACGGAAGGAATAAAAAAAGGAAGGGCAACAGAAAAGGAGGAAGAGGATGCAACGTATTTGAAACCTCAAAGTAATTTATCTACTAGGCATTTTCACTAAGCTTCCGTCTGTGTGGATCAACTTTGGAGGACGATGATAAACCTTCAGATTTGAGTCTGGGTTTAGAGTAAGATTGTAAACAAAAATATAGGATGCCCAGTTAAATTAGAACTTCAGGAAACCAATGAATAATTTTTTCTCAGTATGTCTATACAATATTTGGGTCACACTTGTACTCAAAAATATCTTGCTCATTTGAAATTCAAATGTAGCTGGATGACGTGTTTTATATGGTAACCCTAGTTTTTGGAGAAAGAAAAAATAATAATAACAGGCCTTTGGACTTGTCATTAACCTACACATGTTTAAGCACATTTCACCAAAGAACCCCTCAGTGGGACTGGGGCAAACGTCTGGTTAACAATAAAGGCACACTCTGCTTCCTGTTTGCCACGTTCCTCGTGCAGATATCTTCTCCCAGGACAGCCCGGACCCTTAGTCAAATACGTAAAATAGAATCCTGGACAGAGCCAATGGCTTTTAACACTGCTGACTTGGAACTTTCAGAGGGATTTGGAAGTTTCATTGTGAATGGGAATGTCAGAGTGAAATGAAATCTTCCAAGTGAATGAGATGTTTAGCACGCATGAGAATGGGCAGAATAAACTGAACTCCAAACATTCAGCAAATGATCCAAGTCTCAGCCAATCCTGGTTCTAAGCTTCATTTGCACTCCCAGCTAGGGGCAAGAGGGATTCAACAGGCTTATCTGAAACCCGGCAGAGAGTTCTGAAACCATTTGTTTTTGATTTACTTCCAGCATGCCTTGGCCAGTTCATCCTTTGTCAAGCATCAACACTTTGTAATACTCTTTCTTCTTCTCTTAGGCCGTAATTACAATCCCCATTTCTCTATCACGTTCCTATGCTTATAGAACCCATTATTTCTGAGTTGGTCTTTTCTTTCTATGATTACCTACTAAACACCTCCCTTTCTGCACTAAGTCCCTGGTTGACAATAATTTGGTCAATCTAAATAGACCGTTTATTTCTGCCTGTCATTCTATGTTTTTTCTCCAAGTTCCCGATCATGAGGAGAAGTTCATTAGAGAATTCCCCCAAAATAAGAAATAATTAAAGATGTGTTTTTCTTTTGAAGAATTAGAAACACTAAAAGGCATGCATTTTTCACATTACAACTTACTTGTGTGGATGTATTCTTACTCTCTACCTACTCCCTTATGTTACAACACCTTTCCTGGGAATATTTGATCCCATAAAGTCCCTTTTTCAAGACACCTCTGCCTCCCATTCTGAAATGGTCTCTCTCAAGAGTGGCAATGATGATACAATAGGTTGGAGTTGCTATTATTAAAAATACTCCTTTTCTTTTTAACTGTGTTTCTTTCGTTACCCAGTGGGATTTTGATTCCAGACATTCTCCTTGCTTGACATCCCCTGGGGACGTGATGAAATCATTCGTTATTTAAAAGTTTGGAAGCCACAAGTCCTACTGTATCTAACCAGATTGGATTAACCTTTTAGCTCTTTTGATTAATAATTCACAAACCTGAGATATGTGAATGGGGTGGGCACTAACCTGTTAAGAAAAGGAGAGCAGGAGATGAACGTTAACGTGGCTCCCGTGTTACGTAACACTCGGACAAAACAAACCCATGTGTCATGGAACCTCTTTTATACCCTCAGTACTCAATCAATATTTCATGATTAATGGGCCCATATGTGCACGCAGGTGCCCCGCAGAACAAAATTTACACTCTCATCTCCCACATGATGGTGTAAAAAATGCCTTCTCCAGAAAGAAAGGATTTTGCTTCCTCTAATGGGAACTTATGTCCAATGTACTTTCCAGACTGTCTGATTGTTTTGTTTTTAATGTTTCCTTTTTGGGTTTCATTATAAGGTAGAAACCTACATTGTACTTGGTGAAGTGCTCAGACATCAAATCAAACAATTCAAAGTTTCTGCAAATGATGACACTTGTAAGAGAGGGTCATCTCTTACAAGACCCTGTCTTACATGTTTGGAACCTGGCTAATATTATGCACTGTAATAACTATTTCAGTTGGCATCTGAGGACCTGCGGTTGTCCTCTGTCACTGACAAGGTGTATGACCTGGGTCAAGCAACTGCTTTCTCTCTCTGAGCTTCGTTTCCTTTCACATGGTGACTAAAGCCACCCTTTTGGTACTGCTGTGAAGCATGGAGTAAGATTATCTGAAGCACCTACACAATATCTGGTTTATGGCCATACCCTCCTCATTTATCACCTTAATGTGTGTGGAATGTTAAATATTATTAATGTGATTAAATATTAACTATTATTAATGTTATTAAGATACTTTATTAGTCAATAAAACAATATTAAGTCACACTGTTGTGATGTACAGTGTACTAAAAGCACTTTATAAACTCTAATGTCTTGAAGCAACTGTGAGGGATCACCATTAGGTATTATCCAGCATTTAAAGTGGTAGTTATGCTTTTGCTTTGTTGTTGAAGTGATCTAAATAGTCTCCTTCTATGAAAGTGTATCAGAGAAGAGGATTAGCTTATTAATTAATAAACCATAGGACACTTCAAAAATAGGGCATAGGAGAATTCATTCCACCGATTTTTCTCAGAAGAAAACTCCCGACTTCTGATTGTTTGGGGTCAATTTCAGCTTATGCCTAGGAAGATTTCACTATCAAAGCCGCTGCCTAGGAGTATCTGATGAATATCCAAAATTTTCACAGGTTTAAAATCAGCAAACAAAATGAAATCAACAACCTGTAAAATATCTTGATGCGTTAGGACACACAGCAGAACACCTCCTTCAGAAGACCTCTGGTTTCTGACTCCAGGAATCCGTCTTCTGCTCCACAGCCACTCCAGGGTGTCATGAGAAGCAGGATTAGGTTTGACTTGGACTGGCTTTTCTTCGAGGAACACGGTACAAGAAGACAGGCTTGGTCTAGAATTTACCATAATTTTTTACAAGTGCATAAACTGAAGTCTCGGCATATTCAACTTGGACTTTTCCTCGTCTATCAATCCTAAAAAAGAATAATTTACTTTCAAGCTCCATTTTTAATGTCCTCAACATAACAGGTAGAAGAAAGTTTAGATCCTGGCACTTTACCAGTGAGTTAAACGAGAAGGCAGGATTTCTCCCTCAATTTTTCACAATATCAGATTACCTAAAATGTCCTTCCTTAAAACTTTGAGGGGAACATCGTTTTACAATGTTCTTTCGTCTGTGTGATTACTTAAGCGTCTTGAAAACCATAGAATTTTTGGGGGGCGGGGGGGAGGGGAGAAGATGAGATCCACCTGGACATGTAACCTGTTCTTGCCTATAGTTAGAACTACACTTGCCTCTTTTTTTGCCTGTAGTTAGACCTAAACTTGTCTCCTTTTCCTTGTTTAGAGACCTGTAATGCACAGGTGAGCTAGCTCTATACCTTCACCTTTCTGACGCCTGCCTCTCACTACTGAGGAGTAAAGGAAACACGGATGTACAGCTCTGAATCCAGATCCCAGCAGAGAGAAGCGCACACATCTTCTCTGCTGTGTGTGTTGGTGTTGGTGGGATTTGTACCCAACACCAACCTTCCGATCCCGTTTGTCAGGAGCATAAACCAAAGCCAGGACAGGGACAAGGTGACACTTGACTCCAGTCACACAGCGGTCTCAAGTCACACTGGGGTCCAACCCTGACCTTTCTCCCACATACCCCTGCTGCCCATCCCCAGCAGAGAGAGAAAAGAGAACGAAACACATCCCAGGCGATGGACTAGGGTCATTCCATGTACTGTCTGATTTCACATTCTCTCTCACATTGGGTTGAGGGCCTGCCTCTTCTTCTGGATCTGTTTGGCAAATGACCCTTAGCCCTTAGCCTCAGCATCGGGAGCTGCTGGCAGGAGCACAGGGATGGGAGCCCATCTTTGACTCGGGGGTGAGTTTCTGCCACTGCAAATTCCAAACAGCATTTAACAGAAATTACCAACATTTGTCTACTGGGGGAGTTGCGTGTGGGTATATATTTTTCTTTCCATCAGGGATTAGGAAGAGCAATCATCTCCTGCCTCTCATCGCTGTATCTTTTCCCTGTATCTTTTGCATTTTTCTGCAGACCATTTTGCAGGTACAACAGAGCGATCTTTAGAGATAATCTGGTGATTATTACAAATTCCGCCTTTCACGCTACAGGCATTAAGAGATGAAAATTGCCTCAAGTCCACTGTTGTGCACCCAATCCGTACCTCTGGACTTCTGTCCCGAGGTGAAAATGCAAACAGAGCAGATATTTAGAATCATTTTGACAGTTCATAAAATTAAGTGGGGATTAGGGATTTGCCTTTTTAAATAATGCCAGAGGGTGCACACAGTGGTAATCATATCAGCCTGCAACAGGTCCAGTCAAAGTTGAACGGACTAGCTAGGAAGAGAGAAAAACCTGTCAGGTTATTAAATCTGCCATGTATCAGCTGTTGAAAATCCATTTTTTAAACTTCAAATTAACTGCCTACCTAATGGAGACACTATCCCCAGCTCCCAACACCAGTCTGTCCTTTGCTGGCATATGCTTCGTTCAGAAACACATGATTTAGCTTCAATGTCTATGCACATGACTACATCTAGTCAGAGGGGATGATTGTATAAATATGCATGCAGTACAAATAGTTTAATTTTAATTGGGACAGAGTAGCCGATGTTGAACCCATTTGCGTAATTTTGAATATTAAGTGTGATATTAAGCATGTGACTGGGTCTGGTGGATACCAGAAAGAAGGACTTGTTTTCATTGCAGTGTGGGGCAGGAGCCTGAGTACTGGACCAAGTTCTGGATTTTCTCCTATGTGCTATAATTTTGACTCATAGATTCTTTTTCCAGAGTGTTACTTTCTCCCAATGCTACTGGAGGATTTTAGACCAAGGTAATCTTTAAAGTGCTGTTCTGAAAGACTTGTGATCAAATTCTTCTTTGTGGGAAAAAAGGAGTTCTTGATGCTCACTTGCAATGCTGAAGGGAGCTCAAGCGCCCTGTCAATATTTAAACGAAGGTTACAGTTGTGAAAAAATAAAATGTAGTGTAGAAAGGACATCACATACATATAAACACACATGCACCCACAGTCTTACCCATACACACACTCAACTCACATACATGATCTAAACTAGCAGAAAGCCTCCTGTATCAACGTACTACTGAAGTTGAACTTTTTTTTTTTTTTTGAGACGGAGTTTTGCTCTTGTTACCCAGGCTGGAGTGCAATGGTGAGATCTCGGCTCACCACAACCTTCGCCTCCTGGGTTCAGGCAATTCTCCTGCCTCAGCCTCCTGAGTAGCTGGGATTACAGGCACGGGCCACCATGCCCAGCTAATTTTTTGCACTTTTAGTAGAGACGGGGTTTCACC
>CM052655.1:116996191-117019695 GCA_028533165.1 Leontopithecus rosalia
GCGGCTTACTCTTCCCTTCTTAAATGCGAGTTTTCTTACTTTGATTCTTTCTGTCTCCCCATAGCACGTTTATATTTGGTGATGGTGGTGAGATCACAACTAACTCACATTTTTATTTTACGGGACTTCAGATGGGAGAGGGCAGTCCGCAGACTTTATAAAGAGACAAATATGAGATCCTAGCTTTTGAGTCCAAGACGGATTGGATAGGACTTTTGCATTGTCTCTCTACAGGAAGGAGTGAGCGACTTGCATATAAGTAAAGGAGGGAGGTGAATACTTGTGACCTTGGGCAAATGAGGATACACAGAACTACCATGAACACATTTTCTGTCGCTTGTAGAAACACACTACTTCCCTCCACAGTCATGTCAGCCTTGGCCTTGGGACTTGCCTTGGTCAGTAGCATGTGAGTAGAGGTGGTGGGTGGAGCTTGTGGGCAGCAGTTGCTAGAATCCCTGTATGGTTCCGCTCTCTTTCATTTCTCCCTTTTAGTAGATCAGCATGTCCAGATGAAGAGGATACACGACAGAGCCACAGAATTCCCTTGATGAACAAAAATATATACACATAACCCTGTCTGTGAACCACTGTGATTTGGGGGTTGTTTGTTATTCTAACAGACTTATCTGACTGATATAAACAGTCAGTTTCTAAGAGAGGGATAGCATTGGGAGAAATACCTGATGTAGGTGACGGGGTGATGGATGCAGCCAACCACGAGGGCGCATGTATACCTATGTGGCAAACCTGTATGTTCTGCACATGTACTGCAGAACTTAAGGCATAATTTTTTTTAAAAAGGAACATGATTGGAAAACTGACACAGAACCTAGAAGACTGAAGCACAGAGATTACCAAAGTTAATCACAGAATAAAAATAATGCAGTATTTAATATTTTTAAAAGTCAGTTTCTATGAAGACCACCATAAACATCCCTGTCATCAAATCTTCACTGTCTGTCCAAACCAGTGCTGCTGTCACTTGGTCACCATCACAGCCTCCCTCGAGATTTGTGAAAGGATTCTCTGAGGTTTTCCTCCCTCTTTTTTGTTACCCTCTGTTCCATTATCCATACCATAGCCAGAGTAATACCTGCAAAATAACAAAACCCATGTGATCCCTTTCCCCCTTAAGCCCTTCCAGGTCTCCCTGTTCACTTCTGAATAGAACCCAGACTGCTCACTGTTTCTTCCAAAGCCCTTCATTATCCAGACCTTGCCTCTGGGCCCTGGCCATTGTCTCTCTTCATTCTGTCCGGGCCTCGGTTCTGCTCACCTTTGCATCTTTGCACTCGCGGCTCCACCTGTCCTCCTCATTTCCTGTTTGGCCGTTTCTCATCTGTTTGGTGCAATCTCACACTTTGCCTCCTCTGTACCTCCCTGACTGACCATCCCTGCTTCATGGTCAAAGCTGACTGCCCTTGCTGTGGTTCTGGGCTCCCTGTGATTGTCCCTATGCTGTCCTGTTCTAGTCTTTTCTATTTTTCTCAGGGCCACAGAGCCCAGAGCATAGAACATAGTCCTTGAGGTGGATGGATAGATGAAGTATTGGGAAGAGCAAAGCACCCACCACTTTTTTAAACATATACAGAAATCCTGACTCCTAGGCAATGCTGACGCCAGAGGGGTGTGAAAGAAAGTGGTAATCCAAATCAGAGGGTCGAGGAGAAAATCTCAGTTTCAAACTGCAGTGCCCTGTCCTTGGATTGACTCTCTTCCAGCAGTCTCATCTACCACCCAGCGAGTAGCCTGAAAGGAGCGATTCCCTTCCTATTTCCCTTCCTGTTTCCTTCTTTCTCCCCTTCTCTCCCATAGCAGCCCCTTGCCTTTTACATGGTGCATGTCCTTCTAAGAGGGGTAAGAAAGGAGAAGAGTCTAGGGGTGACAGACAAGATAGAAACCTTTAAAAAGGGAGCCGTGTGGGAACTCAGTGCCCTGGGACCATGCGGTCTGGGGAGGAGAACTCAGGTGGGTGACTTAACGTGTCTTCAATTATGCATATGGGCATATGGAGGCTGATCAGCAGGCAGCTGTCCTTGCTTCACAGCAAAGCCAGGGTGTGGGAGGAAAGGCTGACTCTACAACATGCGAGGGCTGCAGCTCACAGGACTGACTGGTCAAAGGTCATTCACTGAGGTTCCTAAGAGATGACCCCTAGACATGCCCCCAAGATGTCTGGTCAGTGCCTGGGAGCAAGGGGAGCAGGCAGAGGGGATTCTTCCAAACAGTATGCAAAATACACAGAAGATTTGCAGATACAGCCACTGTGGTTTATGATTAAATGTGATGTATCCCAAGTCCTGCCTCTTCTGCCTTTGTGCTCAGGTCCTGCCTTGCCTGCCCTCTGGGGAAGCTGCTCCTCTTCTCTGTGTCTCGGTCTTTTCAATCACAACAAAGTGATGTAATGAGTGAACACCTTCACTGAGCACTTTGTGAGTGCCTGGCATCTTTCTCAATGAACCCCACTGTACCTCTGTGAAGAAGACACTGTTGTTATTTTCCTTTTATAGATGCAAAAACTGAGAGAGGTTAACTCATTTTCCCATGATCATCTGATTAGAAAGTACTAGTGCTAAGACTGAAAAGCCAGACACCCTATTGTCACAGCCCATGCCCTGAGCCATTGCCACTCGACTGCTTCTCGATATTTTTTTTTTTTTGGTTAACCAGTCCACATGCACGATATGCTCCGTTGGTCAACACTATTTTTTCTGTTTTTGTTAGTCCTTAGCATGTCCGAACTCCGCTATATAATGTAACAGTTTATTCTGTTATTGTTTCCTATCTCTCAATTCACTAAGGCAGAGACCTTTCTCTATTGTGTTCATTAATGTACTCTGAATACCTAAAACAGGCTGAGGCAAAGCAGGTGCTCAATCAAATTTGAATGAATGAAGGGATGACGGTGAATTGGAACCATGACCCACGGTAAGGAATTCCATACAGTATCAGGAACCCTATTAGAGTCTCAGAACATCACCCATGCCACAGTTTATAAAGCCAGAGCTCCCACCAAGGGTCACAGGCTTAGCTTCCTTCCGCCTTAAGTTTGGTCACTCTTCTTCAGCAATTCACTCCAAGAGACTGAATGTGACAATGATTGATGGTAAACCACCGACAAAACAACGTGCCCTTCTCTTTGAAGATATTCCCGGGTTCACTGTGGCAGGGGAGTTGGGAAGGGACCTCAACTCTGGACTTGGCCTTCCCCGGAGACTCCAGCTGTGCCTGACCCCACGAACTCTCTCACAAAGTAGTAGATGGGGCACGTCTCTGCATTAAGAAAACCAGACCCTCCCAGGCTTCCCTTGGTCTACGTGTGATAACCAGCACCCCACCATCTAGAGGGTATGCAGGGACCATCCTTTTGCTTGAGAACAGACAACAAAATGTTCCATAGTGTTTGATGAGAACAGAGAGAGGAGGCAAGTGTAAATTTCAGTATGAATTGATAACACTTAGTCAGCCGGCTTCTAAGGCAAAGAGTATGCAAACCTAGGAAATGTCTTGGCCCGATTCACACAGGGGTCAGATGGGCTGCTCCTGGAGGAGAGGATGGGTTCTGAGCATCTCTCAGGGCATGCACCAAGCAGCAGTTCTGACCATTTCCAGGGCGCTGACTGTCACTGGCCACCGCGCTTTTAGAAAGGCTGGCTCCCGGAGTGGTGAGCTGTTGGTAGAAGGCAGTCTAAGTCGAAGTTTGGAGAAGAAGGGATTTGGGACATCTGATCTGTTTTGCACGTTAAAATAAAGGTCACCAACCTCCATGCCTATAGCATTCAGTTAACATTAGAAAGAGCCAACTGGCTGAGTGGGGAGTCAGGCAATATATAGAGCACATGTTCTCTCTGAATGGGGCAGTAGCAGCTGGGTTCCACCCAGTCTTTGCTACAAGAAATGGACAAAACTCCAGTTTTCTAAAAAAAAATTATAATTATTATTTTATGAGAAGATTCCCAATCTAGACGTTGGTAATAAGGGAGATTTTTAACTCAAATGGAGAAAAGTCAGGAGAGCAAGTGATGTTCTACTAGGTATCTGCTAAGCTGTGCTGGAACTTCACATTCATTATCCTCTTTTATTTCCCAACCGTTCTTGGAGGAGTACATTCCTCTCCTCATTTCACAGTTGACAAAGTTTTGACAGAGGTTGGATAAATTATTTGTCCAAGGTTGCATGGCCAGTGAAGTGACTGAGAACAGCTAATGCACAGGTCTTTTGACTACCAAGCCACACTCTCTCCAACCGGCAGTCGACCATTTTCTAACAGTGAGAGTCGCTCCACAACGGACTCATCCTCATTAAGTAATGAGTTTCTGGTCACTCTGAGCAGCCAAGCAGAATCTGAATACCTTCCTTCTAAGAATGCTCTAAGAGGCTTTATGCTGTAAGAATGCTTTAATGATGAAACAAGACCAGATTATAGGCAAGATTCCTTTACAGTACCACTACCTCAAGTTTTCTTCAAAACTCTAGCTTTTGGCATAGAAATCTTTGCTCCATAGATTCACTCTGAGCAGAATTTATATGAAAAGTCTACCTTGAACATGGAAATTTTGTATCCAGAGACATGATGAAAGTTTCGGTACAAAGGTAGTATATTAACTCTTGATGATTTGTTGTTTAAATGTAGACTTTCTTGCTATTCTAAATCCTTTGAAGTATGAGACTGTGAATACATAGAGAGATTTCACCTTACAGTTTTGCAGTCTCTTAGATCCCCATCAGTGGCAGCAATTAAACCTACAAGTAAATGACAGCCCCTTAGAAGGGAAGCAACAATACATATATACTGTATTTTATATTGAAATCACTATAATTATTATTTCTAAAAAATAACGTGTCTGAATAGGGTTGACTAGAAAATGAATAATAAAACACAATAATAATATTAAATAGGTTACATTAAATTATTTCTGGAACGAGATGGGAGATAGATAACTAGCTTCCTACATAGACAAATAGAAATCGCTACCATAAAAAGTAAATATATACAGCAATTTTCAATATGCATTTTTTTACACTCGCTAGTTCATTTAATCAAAGTAACAAATCTGAGATTTGCTTTTGCCTAATTTATAGAGATTCTGGCATTGTGTGAAGGATTTTAACACCAGGATCTAAGTCCTCAAAACAATTATATGAGAGCAGTATTATTATCATTATTACTGTTATCATTATTATTACTCCCTTTTAAGGCAGTCTAGAGCCTCAAAAAGACACAATGCTATAATTAAAGACGGTAGTCTGGTCGGTGGTTGAAGCACACCTCGGAGTAGACGCTTACAGTGTGTCTAACCTTTCTTCTTTTGATAACATGGCACTACGCAGAAAAAAAAAGAAATCTTCTGTATTACTTGCTAGTCATTATACATTGACTTTTAAGGTTAAATAAGTACACAGAATAACATACTTGTATATTGTAACTTATAAG
Source organism: Leontopithecus rosalia (assembly GCA_028533165.1). Lineage (NCBI taxonomy): Eukaryota > Metazoa > Chordata > Mammalia > Primates > Cebidae > Leontopithecus > Leontopithecus rosalia. The sequence continues at coordinate 117,001,629 of CM052655.1, forward strand.
GTGAGGCCAAGACTAGGAGGATGAGAAAATCAGTATGACTGATCTTCAGCAATACATAGAACCAAAAATCTCAGAAATTTAAAACTCATTAAGCATCTCTTAAACCTTCTAATAGGTCATTTTAATTGACTTTAAGATTTGCTAATTTTCAGATATTAGGCACACAGTAATTATTTGTGGAATGAATAAGATAAACGAGAAAAACACCATTACACACTGAATATTTCAGAGAATATCCCAATATTGAATAGTGAGCATTTAATCTACTTGAGAGTGGTAGATATTTTTTGCTGACAGGGTACTCTTCTCTGAAAGTACCACGTAACAGTGAAATTTTGAGTTGCATGATCTTTGGAGGAGAGAACTTCCTCCAGAAAGCCTGGAGCATGGCAGATGGAATGGACTTTAGTGTAAGCCAAATCCAGATCAAAACCCAATTCCACCATGGGCTGTAGCTAGTTCACTTCTCTCTGAGCTTTGCTTCTGTCATCTAGCAGATGGAGCGACAGTATCTTAAAAGGTTCTTATAAGCATCACTTAAGATCTAACATTTAATTACTAATCATTTTTAAACTTTTTACTGTGTATTTTTCCATAAATGATTTGAAGTACCTTTCAAAAGTCCACGTAATGCAAAGTGGAAAATGTTGATAACAAAGAGATTTTTTTAAAATGTTATACACATTGGTATACAGATTCACTCAGTACCTGGCAAAATAAACATTTTGTCTTCCCTTAACTTGTCAGGTCTGTTGGAGAAATATCATTTAATCATAATACCAAAACTATGGTACCTTGGCTTAAATTGCTTGTGAATCTTTCCAAGGTCCCACAGGCATGATTGGGAATTATCACTTAAGTTGGGAAAGTTGGAGTGTCCACACTTGATAGCAATGCTGTCCTTGTGGGGATCCCTTGGAGCCTTTACTCATCACCAGGAAGGAGAGTGGAGAATAGGGATGCAGGAGCACAGAGGCCATGGGCCTCGTTGTCCCTTGCTTGACTCCTAGCACAGGAAAGGCGGAGTGGCAATCTGTTCCCCATATGACACAGGGACCTCCGCAGATATTTAATGACGCTGCAGATGAGTATGAAGGCTGGGCAGCGTTATTAAAAATGTACAGGACAGGGAGGGGAAGGGTGGAGCTGCGGGATGTGGATGGTTTTCAAAACCGGAAACAAATGAAACTAATTTGGAAAGATTCACAAGCAATTTAAGCCAAGGTACCATGTCTCCCTTGAAAACGGCCAGGAACTTGGAGGCTAGTGAGAAAGAGCAGAATCCAGTTGTGACACTTTTCTTTGCTTATATTTTTTCAGTTGTTTGGTGAATGGGAGAAAGATGACTGACTTTATTCATCTCCCTTCTCAAACATAGTTTTGGTATTATGATTAAATGATATTTCTCCAACAGACCTGACAAGTTAAGATAACTTCTCATCTGCAGTGTCATTAAATATCTGCGGAGGTCCCTGTGTCATATGGGGAACAGATTGCCACTCCGCCTTTCCTGTGCTAGGAGTCAAGCAAGGGACAACGAGGCCCATGGCCTCTGTGCTTCTGCATCCCTATTCTCCACTCTCCTTCCTGGTGATGAGTAAAGGCTCCGAAGGGATCCCCGCAAGGACAGTATTGCTATCAAGTGTGGGCGCTCCAACTTTCCCAACTTAAGTGATAATTCCCAATCATGCCTGTGGGATATTGTGGCTTTCTCCTCGAAGTTATCATATGCAAAGTGATGTATTCTCTGAGAATATCAGGCTACACTCAACTCAGTCTAAAATAGACAGACAAGTCACTATTTGAACGTTGGCTAAAGTGTGGGAGATGGGGACCTCAGTGGGATCTAAAGGACTCAGGAAAGCTGTGGGAAATGTTAGGGTAGGAAGAACACTTGAGAACACAGCAAGGGTAGGGGAAGGCTTGCTGACTCAGGAGGAATGCAGAGTGCAGAGGGAAGAGCAAGATGGCAGTCAGCAGCCAGAGTCAAGCTCATCCCCTCTTGACCCCACATACCTAGCAGCAGGTGGGATAGACAGGCTCCTGCTTTTACCAACCTTGGGTCTATCTGAAAGGTTGGATGTGAAAACAGGGGAATAATAAATGTCAGAAGAGACTTTGGGAGGCTGAGGTGGGAGGATCATTTGAGGTAAAGAGTTTGGGACCAGCCTGGCCAACATGGTGAAACCCTGTCTCTACCAAAAATACAAAAATTAGCAGGGCATGTGGCACACACCTATAGTCCTGTCTGCTCAGGAGGCTGAGGCAGGAGAATCGCTTGAACCTAGGAGGCAGAGGTAGTGAGCCAGGATTGCACCACTTCACTCCAGGCTGTGTGACAGAGTGAGACTGTGTCTCAAAAAAAAAGGTCACAAGAGAGATGATGTTTTGATAGGAAGAGAAGAAAGGGATTTCTCACTTCCTGAGAAGGAAGGGAGGAGCCAAGGACCTCCATGAGCACTGGGTTGTTTCTGAGGGCTCTGATGTGATTTGAGGCCTCATTTCCTGTGCACAATGATTTAAGATAGCTTAAAAGTGCCAGAGTTGGGAGTTTCAGAGCACGCTCTATTATATGCTGTACCTCTCCTTGGTAGAGTTCACAGTTACAATTACTTCAAGATCTGCCTTCTCATCTAAAAGTTCTATGTAGAGTTTCTATGAGCTCTGTTTTATTCTGTGCTTTTCTCCAGCATTTATGAAGAAGATACTACAAAATATTTATTATGTCATAAATGGAAATGATTCTGATTCAACTGGGAACCTAGTATGTGCTCAATTTTGACCCCATAATTAATTGAGCATGTATCAGGTCCTCAATTTTAATTGAAAAAGGAGAAGGAATAGAATATTGAAATAAATGAGGAGAAACTTTAGATATTATCACATCAAACTTTATTGAGAAAATGTGTACACCTGTGACAACACCTTTGCTCAGACTTCATCTAAAGCCCACTAGTGGCCATGCTTACGTTGTTAACATACAAAGTTCTTGAGTCAGAAGGATATATGTTTTTCTAAAATTTAGTAAGAACAATTTTATCCTTTAAGAATAGATTTGGTTTTACTCATTAATTTTATCTCTACTAAAGCTGTCACTAGATAAAAAAAACTCTAACATCCCATAAATAATACCAAATATAATACAAGTGATAAAATTCTATATAAAAGGAATTACCATGCACAGCCTTCTTTCACTTCATAAATATTATGAAAAGGGCTTAAAATGTTTTTGAAAAATTATTAGGAAACATTGGGGTTGGATAATATTTCATAATTTAGCAGTCAAATATAAGAAATTACAATTAACTGAGAAAAATTATAAGCAGCAGTTATAAAATAATTACATTGAATAGTCAAGAAAATAGCACCACAGTATTAGTAAGAACAACACTTTTGGAAGGTACTTTTTCTATGTTTTCACATGCAATGGCCCGGCCATTCCTCAAAATCAACCTTTGCAGCTGGAGTACTTTTGTTCTAATTCTGCCAAAAATGAAATGGAGGCTTAAGTGATTTGCCAAGAGGCTTGCAGCTAAACGTGGTTACACTAGGCCTCTGAGCATGTCTTTTTCTCTGAGGTCTAGACTCTGGTGGGCAACACTGCTGATATTTGTTTTTAAACTGCACAGTGGTTGATTAGTACTTGGGAACCAGAAGGAATGTTGAATTCCTTGGGGAGCTCTATTTATGACACTATTACTTGGCCAGGAAGTAAATGTTTTCCCAGAAACCCCATTGGCCAGACTGTGTCACATGGCCTCATGCAAAGGAGGCTGGGAAAATGTGACTCTGGCAAGGCCAAACCAAATGACCCAACTGGTCTTTTACCAAGCAAGACTCATGCCCTCAGATGGGTGGGTGCATTGCGGTCTCAAACAAAATTCGGGTCTGTCTGCAAAAAGGTAGCAAGGTGTAGATAGGGTAGATAACTACCAGTGACTGCCACAGCTGGTGTTTATTTATGGTCTTTTTAATCCCTTAACTCTAGGCATAGTGTTTTGCATAAGGTAGATTCCCAATACATAACAGTTAATAAAGTTTAAACCACAGGAAAAATTAAATCAGGTGGCCACCATGTTCAAGGGCCCCTCTGGCCTGATAATTTGGTTGATGTTTGTAGCAGATGTTCACTGAGTACTATGGTGAGTGCTTTATGTGCAGTTTTCCATTTCTCAAGTTCATGTACCAAACACGGTGCAGTTGGTCCCTCCCTTTCTCACTGGCTGACCCTCATGTTGACACCCAGCTCAGACATACACCCCAGCACCGGGCTTTCTTGGGCCATCATTTGTGTCTCCCACGCTGTATTAGATGTTCTTTCTCTGTTTTCTATGTGCCCAAGTTTCTCCCTCTCCTGCTCTCCCTTTCTTCCTCCCCCTTTCCCTCCTTCCATCCCTTTTTCTCTCTCTCTGTTTCTTGCTCTTTCATCCTCTTTTCATCCTTTATAAATATCAATATATATATTTTAACACCTGCCTTCATTCTTCCTAATTATATAATGGTGGGCTAGAAGAAGGGGACCTAGTTTTCTTTCATTCTCTTTCTCAACCTTTAGACCCAGTCAAGGACTAGAGCAAGAACTTGGCACATATGTCTCTTGTATTGAAGACAGTGACTAACCAAAAGTCAGTAAGAAGTTTGGATCAGAATACGCATCCTGGATTTTGATCTGTGTGCTTCAGGACATGGCTTCCATTGCTACTGAGAGAGTCCCAGGCCAGAAGAGGTCACGGAAATTAAAAGCCACATAAGGTGTCTAGACACACACCAGGCCAGCTGGGCACAGGGATGGGGGACTTTCTAAGCACCCCAGAGCCACCCTCCTTCATGCCCCCAAATAGCAGTGCATGTGAAACTCCACCACTCTCCCCTAAAAGCCCCCGTCACCAGGCTGTTCCTCACCAGGAGCTGGTGTGCCTCCTTTCTGTGTCATCTCCTCCCCAGCTTCCCCCCACTGTTGCCGATTTCCCATGCTCCACTGGCCTGGGATTGAGTGGCAGCTCGGCTTTGGAAAGCAGGTGTTGTGGAAGTGAAGCGAGCATCACAGACAGCATATTAGGTAGCATCCGTCCCAGGGGATCCTCAAGGCTCCAGCTTTGGCAGCCCCAACCACTCCTCCGAGGGGTGGGAGGGCCAGGCCTGCCCAGCCCTGACCAGATGTTTGGGAAAGTTGCCAGGCTGCAGCAAAGAAAATTGCTGCTAATTTATCTAAGGTGTAATAAGTATTAATGAAGCCTCTTTCTCATGTTTTTGTTTACAAGAAAGACTCAAATCTTAACAAAGACTTTGGGGCTTCAGAGTGCACCTTGGGAGGTGTCCCTGGGGCACTGCACTGAGAGGCTGTGGACATCATTTCTAGTCTCCATTTTGCTGCTGACTTCCTTGGGACCCTGGGACAATCCTTTAGTCTTTCTGGGTTCTGTTTCCTCTATTGTAAAACGAAGATGAAAAACTGAAAAATTTCTAAAGATAGTTTCACCTCTTAAAAACATGGGAAGACTAAAACCTGGAACTCTAAAATCTACTCATGCTCAAGATACATCCTTAGACCAGGACACCTAGATTATTTGAGCTCAAAAGAACTTAGAGGTCATAGTTCAACCTCTTCGTTGGCAGAGGAGTAAACTGAGGCTTGGAGAGGTGGTTCTGCTTGGCAAAGCCCGCAGGGTTCATCGATTGGAGCAGAGTTCCACGCAGAGCCAAGGCTCCTGGCTTACAGATCCAGATGGACTCACCCTCAGCCCTCCAGACCATGGCTCCTAGCTGGGGCTGCTGGTCTCCCAGGGTGCATTTCACAGCCCAGACCAGCCTACAGAAAGGGGGAGAGAGGGTGGTGTGTGAACTTCTTCAGAGTGAAACTTGAAAGGAGGTGAGCCGAAACTTGAAACAAGATGAGCTGACTGTGTCCTGCCTCAGAGTAAGCCGTGGGTGGGCTGGCCTTAGACCGAGGTCTGGAAGCCCCGGCCAGCACCTTTGATGGGGCCTAGCAGCTGGGCCCAGCTCAGCAGTTTCTGACAGTTTCAGCCCCGAAGAAGCAAAACTCAGGCCAGAGTTCATGTGAAGTAGAGAGCTCACATGAACACCCAGCTCAAAGCGAAACATGGGGCAGTGAGTATTCACACAGCCTGAAACCGAACAGGGAAAAAAGACATTTAATGAATGCTCTCCAGCTCACCAACATTGCCTGCCTTCCCTGCAGTTTACTTCCACCGTTCAGCCTAACTCAATTTCGGAAGTCACAGCCACCTCAAAGGCAAGACAGGAAGGAGCACTGGGGTCCCAGAGACCTGGGCTAGATCCTAGACCTATGGCTTAGTGCTGTGCATCCTCCATAGTGATTTCACGTCTCTCAGCCATAGTGTTGGCCATAGTATCAGCAGTAGAGAGATACTTGTTGAGCTCCCTCTATGAGCCAATATTAGATTTTTATTTGATATTCCCTTTAACCCATTGTTTTTCAGATGGAGTTTTGCTCTGTCACCGGGCTGGAATGCGGTGGTGCGATCTTGGCTCACTACAGCTTCCAGCTCCTGGGTTCAACCAATTCTCCTGTGTCAGCCTCCCGAGTAGCTGGAATTACAGGTGTGCAACACCATGCCCAACTAATTTTTTTTGTATTTTTAGTAGAGGCGGAGTTTTACTATATTGGCCAGGATGGTCTTGATCTCTTGACCTCATGATTCCCCCACCTCATCCTACCAAAGTGCTGGGATTGCAGGTGTGAACCACTGTGCCGAGCCCCTTTTAACCCGTTTTCTAGCAGTATCATGCCTGCACCATTGACATCTTCATTTCTGTAAACAATTCTATTGAAATATAATTTACATACCATAAAATTTACCTGTTTCCAGTGAACCAGCATCATTTTATAGAGGAGAAACTGATGCGCAAATAGGGTGAGTTCACCTATTTGAACTCACGTGGTGCAGGACAGGTGTGGGCAATTTTTTTCTGTTGAAGGCCAGATGGTAAATATTCTTCACTTTGGGGCCATAAGGTCTCTGTCACAGCTAATAATTCTGCCTTTGTGGTGTCCAGCAGCACAGAAAATATATAAATAAATTGGCGTGCCGTTATAGTAATCTTTTTTTACAAAAGCAGGTGGCAGAGTTGGAACTGCTGGGCCCTGGTGCATGACCTTCAGCCGGGCGTGGTGGCTCACACCTGTAATCCCAGCACTTTGGGAGGCCAAGGCAGGTGAATCACCTGAGGTCAGGAGTTTGAGAGCAGCCTGGCCAACATGGTGAAACCCCGTCTCTACTAAAAACACAAAAAATTAGCCAGGTGTGGTGGTGCAGACCTGCAATCCCAGCTACTTGGGAGGCTGAGGCAGGAGAATTGCTTGAACCCAGGAGGTGGAGGTTGCAGTGAGCCGAGATCACACCATCGCACTCCAGCCTGGGTAATGAGCGAAACTCCATCTCAAAAACAAAACAAAACAAAAGTATTTTTTTCCAGCCCAATCTTTCTACTCCAAGTTTCTTAAAGAGATTAAGAGATGTTCTGAAATGTGGGATTGGAGCTATTACAAGGAAAGATTTTTCCCGAAGACACAGGCTGATGGAGTCCTGGGCACTCCCGTTCTCAGGGACTGAACAAGACATCCCTTGTCTCCTGCACAGCCTCTGGTTTCTTCTCTCAGATGCAGGAGAAAAGTAAGAATACCCCTCCTGTCTTTTTATTAATCTCTTTTCTGGTTGTCTGAACAACTGTTTTCGTCCTGGAAACATTTAGAAATTGTACACGTTCTCCCTATTTTCGACCTTTCCTTTACTTCTCTTCACTCATTGAAACCTGCTTGAAAGGCTGAGGGCAACCTGCCAATTTCTCTAACCCTGAAAGAAGAGAAAGAAAATAACATAAAACCTCAGGCAAACATGTTTAAAATGCAGACAGTCGTTCACTTCCATTTTCATCTTCCAGTATCAGTCTGTATAAATCAGAAGCTGGGGTTGCTGGGTTATCATGTACATTCTTGATTTGCAGTGATGCAAGTCACTTTATTCAACATCAAGAAACAAATGTGGACGCTGCTCCAGGGATGAAAGGGTTTCTCCAGTCAAACTCCACGCTCTGGAATGTGTTTAACTGAGAAGATGATCGAATGAGTGGAGGGTCCCGTCTCATCACCGATATTATGTAAACTCTGTTTCTGCATGTGTCCTGCTGGTCAAAATTGGAAACAGGTTGGGAGAGTTGAAAGAGTCCAGTTTGGAGTCATGTCTACTTGAATTTGATCGTTGGCTTCATCACTGACTCTGTCGGAAGTTAGCTACATTTTTCAGTCTTTTGGATCTTTAGCTTTCCTTTAAAGTAAGTCAGAATAACAGTACCGATGCTTCAGGCTGACCTTGGTAATTGAGGTGTAGTCTGCGTAAGGGGTCAGCACCTGCCCATCTCATCAAAGGCCCTCAATAAAAGGAAGCAAGTGTTATTGTGACAACGTTTCTCTAGTCTGTGGCCTTGGCAGTGGAGTGTTCTCCTGCACATCATGCATACAAAACGCCCCATATGTTTGATGTGAGCTCCGAGGTCTGCAAGCAACCGTGATTTGAAAAGCAGATGTTATTAATCTTCCAAATACTGCACACCAGCCATGATGTCATTTAGGACTGAAAGTGGATGGGCTGCCTCCTTCCCTTTTGGAGATAATTATTTTGGAGCACTAGGAGAGGCTGTTTGTTTTTTAAGAGTTGGGGCCAATTTGCCTTTTGAGAATCCAGTGGCAACCTGTAGTAAAAAACGTGAAAATAAGCACAGGCCCCAAACTCAGACATTCAAGGCAGGAAGGCTGCAAAGCAAAGCAAAGCAAAGCCCCATGTGAACCGTGAGTGCCTGCCTGTAACCTATGGAAGAGTGGAAGGAAGGTGATGGAGAGTCCAGCTCCTGGTAGAGTCCAGCTCCACAGCAAGAAGACATGCTCATGGTGGCACAGAGAATGTCTCACAGAGTCCACACTTCAGAATAATGAAGGAGTTATTTCCAGGTTTGAATCACCAAGCCATGAGGTTCTATTATCACAAACCTGGGTGGGACAGGCACATCTCTGAAAGCAGTGCAGGCAGCTCAACAAACGTTTGTTGTGCACCTGCCATGTGGGAGATAACGGTAACCATATGTTTATGGTCCCTGCCCCGGAAGGAGATCAGAGACAAGTGTAAGCTGACATTGACCATACCTTGTGTAAGGCACATGATGGGCATCCCTCCTCTGATTTTCTTTCCATAACACTGCAAAGGAGGGAATGTAGAAGTCCACAAAGACAAGGAAATCTGAGAGGCAGGAACAACAGACCGAGGGTGTCAAACACTAGGACCTTAAAGAATGGGTGGGAAGGCAGGAAATCACTTGGCTGACAGCAAGAACAACACCAAAGTGTCTGCCTGGAGAAGGGCCCTCGAGGGCCATGGGGATGTGGACTAGGGAGTCCTGGGGAGGCTGAGGATGGGACAACCACTTGCCTCTGAAGACCAGATTCAAGGTCAGACTGAATACAGGGTGACTGGCTAGGAGGCTATGTCTGCCCTGCCCCGACCCAAACTGTTTCCTTTATACTATGTTGCCAGAGACAACAGACATGGAGTTTAGTCCGCAGAAGAACTGAACTAGGAAGGCTCCAGATCCCATGTAGCCCAGTGAAACCAAGAAGATTTGGTGAAAGTCTAGTGACTGCGGGGTGAGATCCCTCACACCCGCCATGCCAACTTGCTTCCCCTACTTGGCCACCAGAACGTGGTTAGGATGAGAGAGGCCAGGCAAAGGATTAGAGGTTTACCATCATTGGAAACTCTGAGAAGTTCATGATCCAAGACCTACAAATAAAATCTGGAGTTGAACCAATGAAAGAGCTGAGCCATTTATCCATTTTAAAGCAAAGCATTTGACAAACCCCACCCAGCACACGCGGCCTCCACACAAGCTATGGCTCCATGCTGTTCAATGGGAAATAAAGAATCATATGTATTTGAGAAAAGCATGAACTTCAGACTCTAAATCAAAACGGAAAATGAGACACTGCAGGGAACAGAAGACAATTATGTAATTTATAGAAATAAAGGAAGATATTGCATCTATTGAAAAAGAATAAGTCGCTATTAAAAGAAAACATTTGGAGCAAAAGAAAAACGTCTTGAGGATTAAAAGTGTGTTAGCATTTAGCACTACTAAGTTATACACTTAAAAATGAGTAAGATGGTGGATTTTATGCTATATGTATTTTGCACAATTAAAATTTTTTAAGTATCTAAATAATTTTGCAAAGGAGATACAGACATATCGTATGTATGTGGGTTATATAATTAATCCCTTTAAAACAACAATATGAAGACAAAATATCCAATAAAAAATGGACAACAGATACTTCATAAAATAATATAGATAAATGGCCAATAAGGACATGAAAAAATGCGACCAGCCTGACCAACACGGAGAAACCCCATCTCTACTAAAAATAGAAAAATTCGTAGGGTGTGGTGGCGCATGTCTGTAACCCCAGCTACTTGGGAAGCTGAGGCAGGAGAATTGCTTGGACCAGGGAGGCGGAGATTGTGGTGAGCTGAGATCGTGCCATTGCACCCCAGCCTGGGCAACAAGAGCAAAACTCCCTCTCAAAAAGAAAGAAAAGAAAAAATGCTTAACATCATCAGCTATCAGAAAAAAATACAAATACGAAACATAAGATATCACTATATAGTCACCAAAGGAGCTAAAATGGGAATGACTGACAAAGCCAAAGGTTGACAAGGATGTGAAACACCCAGAATGCTCACGTACTGTTAAAGGTGGTAAAAAAATGGTTCAGTTATATTGGAAAAACTGCCAGCAGTTTCTGAAAAAAATCTAAACATCCTTCTACCCTATGACCTAAATATTCCACTTCTAGGTATTTACCCAGTAGAAGTAAAAAGATGTTTACTGAAAGAACTGCACAAAATATTAATTTCAGCTTCATTCCAAACTGGAAATAGCCCAGCCCAGGGGCCCATTGAATGGCGATGGGTAATGAATGGAATAATACTCAGAAATAAGAAGAAACACTCCATGGATACATGTAGCTGTATAGAGAAACACCAGAAATGTGTCAGGGTAGAGAGGCTGGGCACAGGCAGAGCATGGCGGATCATAAGGTCAGGAGGTCGAAACCATCCTGGCCAACATGGTGAAACCCCATCTCTACTAAAAATACAAAAATTAGCTGGGCATGATGGTACGTGCCTGTTATCCTAACGACTCAGGAGGCTGAGCCAGAAGAATCGCTTGAACCAGGGAGTCGGAGGTTGCAGAGAGCTGAGATGGCACAATTGCACTCCAGCCTGCAACAGAGGAAGATTCTGTCTCAAGAAAAAAGAAAAAAAAGGCAGGACACAGACAACATGCAATGTTATTTCTTACGCACAGTTCTGGAATGCCAAACGAGTGCATCATGAGAAAGTCCAAAGCACCTTTCCCTTGGTAGAGAAGTAGAAAGTGAGTCCTTCTCTCTACTTGAGGAGTAAATAGAGTGGTCTTTCCTACGATAGAATCTGGACTGTGTTTTTGTTGCACTGGTATATGCATCACTCAAAACTCTTTTTTTTTTAATTTTTAGTTTTGTACTTTAGGTTCTGGGGTACATGTGCAGATCATGAAGCACTGTTGGATAGGTACATACATCGCAAAATAGTGGGACACTTAAGATTTGTTCACTTAATTGAATGTAAATTTTACCTTAAAAGGAAAAAAGAGTCTTAAGCAACAATAAAGCAAAAACAATTGCAGATGTGAAAGATAATCAAAACACAATTTTAAAAGGTCCTCGAAGTAATCTGCACGATCAGTGTAAAGTGACTGAAGCAAGGACTGTCATTTTTATTTTGTTGTTTTGTTTGTCAGATAGTTTATTAAAAATTAATGAAGTGGGCCTATTAGGAAAACAGCTAACAATCTGTTTCTAACAATAAAATTCAAACTCTCCAGTGAAAATTCGAATTTTGAAAGTTTTCTGTACCTCTTCGTGAATTCGACAGCTTCCCAATTCTTAAGGAGTTTTTGTAACAAGATTGCCGATATTAACAAATGTGTTTTTCATACAGTATGATAAAATGTGTCAACATTTGCAAGGTCTACATGATCATGTGAATTAAGTGAACCCAAAGGAAAATAATTCATTCTATGAGAAAGACACATACACTCCCATGATCACTGAGCTCTATTCACAATAACAAAGACAGAATTAACCTAGCACTGCCACTTTTAGAACAGGAGAGATACAGAGAAGATGTGTAAAGCTTCCAGAGAGCAAGAACAAACAAGTGACATTCGTGTCGTGAAGATTCAGTATGATCCTGGTTTCTCAGCAGCCCTGGGAGCTGGGAGGTAGTACATCAATGTCCTTGGACTCAAAGGGAAAGATAGTCCAACCTAGAATTCCATGCACAGCTGCCAAACTACAATCAAGTGGGAAGGTTGGGTAAAGACATGTCCATACACAACCTGTGCCCTCTCTCCAGGAATGACAGAAGATTGTGTGCCCAAAATAAATGTGATAACTAAGAACAAGGGGAACATAGAATACAGGAAGAAAACCAACAAAGAACAGAAGTGAAAGGAATTCCCAGGATCAGGAAGGAAGGAATCTCTAGGATGACATGCATGGTTTCCAGAAAAATAGGACCAGGCCAAAGCAGGAGTATAAAGAGCTCCAGAAAAGATTTTCCTAGAACAAAAGAGACCCTATGGATGACCCAATTCTCCAACTGCATTAGAAAAAGCATGCACAGGAGAGTTTGGAGATGAATTCATAGTAAGAATACAGAAAACAGCAACGATGACTTAAACCGACGAGGCACTGGTTAACTCAGGGAAACCGTACAAGAAGGGAAATCCAATCATCACACTCTCTGAGACTCAGCGTGGACAATACAGGCATGGACATGATGTCAGGATCATTAAATATTGAGTCAAACAAAAACTGAACAGTAACGAGAGGAGGAAGAAATGCAAAATGTGTGTATTTCCGCACGTGCATGGGAGAGAGCATACAAAGTTCCAGTGCTCATTTTGTATCATAGAAAGTCAAGGGATATTCCCTACAATAAGTATAAAATATGTAGCTATGCAAACAGGTTACTATGAACACAGAGAGATAAATAACAAGCAAAAACAGCTAAACATTAAAAGTGTTCTGGGGGCGGATATTGGGTGTGGACATGGCTGGACAGAGGTTTGCTTTTCTTCATTGAGAACTATATAGTCTTATTTTAATCTTAAACCATAGATGTATACATGTATGTATGTATGTATATATAGATAGGATATAGTTGTATAAATGACAGAATAGATTGAAAGATAGATTAGATAAGATAGATAGATAGATAGATAGATAGATAGATAGATAATCTGGATTCATGGATGGATGGACAGACGGATAGATGGATGGATAGACAGATAGATAATAGATAGAAAAAATGTTAAATTTCTTTTTTTAAAAAAAGTCTCTAATTTGGTGAAGAGCAGGGTGACATGGGAGGCCATCAATCCCTGATCTTTGAAGTTAGAGAGGGCTCCGAAAAGGACCTTTAACTGAGCCAAAGCATAAAAGATAACAGGAAAAGATGTTGACTGGGGAAAGGTAGGAGAGGAAGGTACAGAGAAAAGCAGAATGAGGGAGGTAAAAAGTTATTTCTGTAATATCTTCTCTGCCTTCCTCATTCCACCATCATTCTCAATTGATCCCTTTATGGCTGAGTAACTCCCTCCCCTCCAGATCTTGAAAAAGACTTCTGCATGACTTCAGATCTTGAAGGGAGCAGGTAAGCATCTGTGTTTCAGTAGCCAGACCAGCAGCTCCCTTGAGGAAGATGAAGGGAGGGTGTTATTTAGATTTGGTAGGTGAGGGTTCAAGAGATTAAATAACGTATTTGAGGCCATAAAATGTGGTAGTCATGCGCGTTTCATAGATGTGGAAACTGAGTTCATGATGCAAACTGAGAGTCTCACGCCTAGGCCTTTTGTTGCCATGTTCAAGCTGGTCATCTAAGAGATGGGCTCTTTCTAAGTAAGCCCCCTATGCCTCTGAGAGCTAATGCCCTCATGCTCCCATAATTCACATCTCCCATATCTCCACTGAATTGAACTCAGCCCCTCACAATGGCTCCCTTCCACCATCTTCCATTGACTTTTTCCATCTGTCAGGGATGCTAAGACCTTTAAGTTAGGTAAGTCAGCTACGTGAAAGGGCAGAGATGCAAAGTTGTCAGAAGAGGAGTAGGAGAGGGTGACGGGATTAAGGAGGAGAGAGATGAAGCAGTAAGCATCTTGCATATGCTCAAGGTGAGCAGGCCTTCTTCCGCACATGAAAATGGAGTGGACTGTGGCAATTGCTCAGTCCCGAGACAGCAACAATCCCTGCGGTTTTGAAAACCCACAGTGACTCAGTAGCACGAAGGAACCACACAGAATTCCAAGCAACCCTCGTGTTTCCGGGTCACTTGGGTATTTATTCATGCTAGGTACCTGGGAGGCAACTTACCCCTTGGGGCTTTGCTAATCCCTTGCCCAGTTGTACCACTTCATAGGTACAGTTAGTCACTCTTTAAAGTGTGCTCCTGAAAGTAAATGTTCTTTCAGATTGCCAGAGACTTTTTATTTAAGGTGGCCAGCAACTCAATCTCCAGGGGCTGGGAGCATCCACATACAAAACCATGGCCACGCTTGTCTAAGTGAAGGCCTGCTGTTTGGTACAGGAGCTTTAATCTGCTGCTGATATTCCATTATTATAATGCAATAATAAAAATAGGTGTGAACAATAAAGCCATTCTATAATAACTATGTCAGGCACATGTTAGCCTGCATTTGAAGAAGCAATTTTCATGCAATGTAAATCCTGGTAGTGGGAGAGTCAGCAGTAGCACACTTCAGCCTCATGGGAAGATGAGGATGCAATGGGTTAACAGACAGGGGTAGCTGCGTGTGGCTCTTGAAGCGAGGAGACAGCTCTGTCCATGGATGATACCACATTTCAACATTATAGTAATACCACTGGGTAGTTTTCATTGTTTTGTTTGTTTATTTGTTGTGGTTTAGAGGGTGGAAAATGAAGGTCAAAGAAGGTGAATAAACTGCCTATTACTTTAGCTGAGCTGTGACTTGAATGTGACTCCATGGATTATATTCTTTCTAAATTCCAAAAGTTTGGAAACTTTGTTTCATCTTCTCCTAACTAAATTAGTAGGCTGAGCTAAAACATCTAATGTAAATTTAAGCAGTCCAAAATGTGTACAGCACTTGTGGTGTATCGGGCACTATGTTAGTGCTTACATATGTCAACTTATTCAAACCTCACATAGGAATATGACATTTGTATCGTTACTCTTCCCATTTTTAGTGTAAGAAACTGAGGCACAGAGAGGCTGGATCATCTGTCAAGGGTTACATTCTCTGCTTATGGACACAAATCAGATTTTAACCCAACCAGCCTGGCTGCCAGTCATGCCACAAGACGACATAGCAAATTGGAATCTGATGCAGCACCTTCCTCATCTGCTGTGCTGCTGGGGAGGAGTCTTTTTAGGATTGCAAACGATGTTGCTCTTCACTTTTACTGTTCCTGATCAAAGACCCAGAGACTATTCTTTCTGTGTATGTTTTCTTCTGATAATAATGTAGCTGTATGAGGTTCCAGTTGCTGTGGTAAAAAAATGATCACAAAATTGGTGGCTTAAACCAGTGATCTCTGACCTTTTTGGCACCAGAGAACAGTCTCACAGAAGACAATTTGGCCACACACTGGGAGCAGGGGATGGTTTTGGGATGACTCAAGCACATTACATTTGTGGTGCACTTTATTTTTATTATTATTACATTGTAATATATAGTGAAATAATTATACAACTGACTGTAATGTAGAATCAGAGGAGTCCTGAGCTTGCTTTGTTACAACTAGATGGTCCTATCTGCGGGAGATGGGAGACAGCGACAGATCATCAGGCATTAGATTCTCAGAAGAAACACACAACCTAGATCCCTCTCACGTGCAGTTCACAATAGGGTTTGTGCCACTGTGAGAATCTAATGCTGCCATTAATGTGACAGAAAGAGAAGCTCAGGAGGTAATGTGAGGGATAGGGAGTGGCTGTAAATATGAAAAAAGTTTTACTTGCCTTCCTGCTAACCTGCTATGCAGCCCAGCTCCTAACAAGCCATGGACCAGTACCTTTCCACAGCCAGGGGTTGGGGAACCTGGCTTAAACAACATAAATGTATTATCTTCTTGATAGTTTAGAAGCTCAGCATAGGTTTCATCAGGCTAAAAGCAAGATGTGTGTTAGTCAGTCAGTCACCCTGCAGATTTGAGGGTAGAATTCATTTCTTTGTCTTTTCCAGCTACTGGATGACACCAACATTCCTTGGTTTATGACCCCCTTCCTCCATCTTCAAAGCCAGCCAGGTAGGATTCTACGGTACATTCTTCAACATCCACATCTTCTTCATCCCCACAAAAGCTGGAAAAGCTTTTTCACTTTTAAGGATTCATATGATACAATTACCCGGGATAAACCAGAATAATCATCTTATCAGGAATACAAATTCCTGATCTCGCCTGCAAAGTTCCTTCTGCCATGTAAGGCAGTATAGTCACAGGTTATGGGGATTAGGACAGGGACTGCTGCAGAGGTCCATTATTCTAATTACCACACTAACGAAAGCACAACAGAAGCCATGGGCACAGGCATCGCCGATTTTAACTTTGCATTAAGGCAACTCTCACTGGACCTAAATATAAAGATCAACCCATAAATAATGAAAGTTTTTATGTTCATTAATTCAACAAACATTTGAATACCTGTCCCACAAGGCTTATTATTATCACTACTCTTAATTTTACATGAATATCAGCATTAATATTATTACCATATTAACTAGCATCTGTACCTCAATGCAAATGCTTTTTTGCATGTATCATTTGTTTGGATCAAATGAGGACATACATGTCAAAGGGCTTTGTAAACTGCAAGTTCCTGTCCAAATATGAATCATGATTAGAGGCCTGCACGTGGAGTGATGGGAGGAAGCACTGGGTCTTGACGGATGCCCATAAATATGTGTGGAGCTGAATGAAAAGCAAAGCTTTTGCTGTGACTTAAATGGAAACAAGGATCTGAACTTAATTTTTTTTTTTTTTTTGAGACAGAGTTTCGCTCTTGTTACCCAGGCTGGAGTGCAATGGCACGATCTCGGCTCACTGCAGCCTCCGCCTCCTGGGTTCAGGCAGTTCTCCTGCCTCAGCCTCCTGAGTAGCTGGGACTACAGGCACACGCCACCATGCCCAGCTAATTTTTTGTATTTTTAGTAGAGACAGGGTTTCACCATGTTGACCAGGATGGTCTCGATCTCTTGACCTCGTGATCCACCCGCCTGGGCCTCCCAAAGTGCTGGGATTACAGGCTTGAGCCACCGCGCCCAGCCTGAACTTAATTTAAGCTTAAGAAAAGTTGATGATTTTATTGCTTCCCAGATTCATGAAGCTATTAGAGATTCTTAATGAATAAATTATGGGGGCTGAAATTGTAGCCCATGTACAGCTCAGCAAATGAGCATGTTGTCATGGTAGAGAAGACTCACTTTGAGAAAGGTAAGGCGGCCTAGTGAAGTTGTGTCCAACACACAGAACTATTCCTCTACACAGACCTGAATGCAGAGGGGCAAATGAATAAGAAAGAAAAGGGACTGAGCAAACTGGCGTATCTTTAGGATGTGATAGGATGGAAGAGTCCCCTTTTCTCAGACTCAGCACATGGAACCAGCTGTGAGCTTTCAGGGGCCTCACTCTACTTTTCTGGGCCTCAGTATTTCCACTTGCATGTGGACAAAATGGAATCTAAGAGAGTCCATGTATCCAGATACACACTGCTTTCTCTCAATAACAACCGCAGAGAATGAAGCCTGGTTTTTGCCCTTGATCCACTGTCTATGAATGTACACCACTGAATCAGCAAATGATGTTATAGACCTTCACTTAAATGCATTTCTTTTTTTTTATTGCATTTTAGGTTTTGGGGTACATGTGCAAACATGCAAGATAGTTGCA
>CM052655.1:117019795-117061348 GCA_028533165.1 Leontopithecus rosalia
ATAATAAAATAAAAATTTTATACGAAAAAAAAAACCTTAGCAATGGTGAGCCCACCAGTGAGGATTACTGATGCAGACAGTTGATGGGGTTTGTTTCTGTATATCTATTTTTATGTACAGAACTTTGTAAAAATGAAACTGTAAATTTAATTTTAAAAATGAGAATAACATTTTTAGCATCTTTCAAGGAAATTTATGGACTTGAATTTGTCTATCAAACATTAAATAGCTTTTTATTTCTCACAATAAATGCATTTCTAAGTTTAATGCTGTATGAACGTTCTGGGAATTTGGTGAAAATGCAGAGTCCCATTTAGTGGGTCCAGGGTTCTACATTCCTGTAAGTTCCTAGGGGATGCTCACACTGTTGGCTGGTGGAGTACACTTTGGGTAGTGGCAATGCTCCGTCCACTGGAGCCTGCAGACTTGTCCAGGCACCTGGCTCACTGCTCTGCCACCCCACCTCATAGTCCCTCACATCAGCCAGGTGCCGGCTGTAGTACTCACATTATCTAGAACACTTTAATTGCTAGTATAGGAACGGAGGGAGGATTAGCCCAAGCAGAAAGTGGGAGTTGCACTGGCTCAGTGAGGGAGCAGCTGCGGGAGGCTGGAGACAGACACTCCCTGCGAGGCACTGTCACCTCCTGCCTCTCACCCCTGTTGTACTCTGCTTGTTGGAGGGCAGCAGCTCCAATTTACAGGTGTCCAACCCCAAGTGAGAAATCTGGGGGAAGGTTCCTAATTGTCCCAGGTTGGATCACAAGCCTGGACCAATCATTTGGGAAATGTGTATCCATGGGGAGGGAGGTGAGGGACATTAGGTCGTTCCCTGTGGCTGGGGGAAGCTTCCATTCTGTTCTCAAGGTTGCAGCAGGGGAAGAGAGTGACTGCTCCCCTGAGAACAGGTGTGGCAGAGACCTGACCCCCAGGAATTCCTGTGCACGTGCCAGCCCCTGATCCCTGCTTTGAGTGTACAGGGGAAGCATCCTTAATCCCCAAATCCAAGATCCCGAATGCTCCGAAATCCAGAACTTTTAAGCACCAATATGATATCACAAATGGAAAACTCCATATATAATCAACACAAGTTTTGTTTCATGCACAAATTATTTAAAATATTGTCTAAAATTACCTTGTGGCTATGTGCATAAGGCATACGAAACTTTAAAAAAAAGTGTTTAGTCTTGGGTCTCATCCCCAAGATATCTCATTATGTGCATACAAATATTCCAAAATCTGAAAAAATCAGAAATCTAAAACCCTTCAGACCCCAAGCATTTCAGATAAGGGATACTAAGTCTGTACTGCAAACCACATGAACCAGCATCCAGGCACTGTTTCTGTGTCAGGGGTAGTAGTAGGGATTCTGGGCAAAGGGTCCTGCAGGCTCCTTCCATTTCCCCAGAACATAGGGTGCTCTTGTCTGTCTATGTGGGGCAATGGGGTCTTACGTTCCCAGCAGTAGGGTCTAACTGCATGCTTTTCTAGAGTTTACGTGCGTCTGTCCTGGCTGCTCTCTGCTGTCCTGGAATAATTATTCATGGCACCCTCCTTTCTCCTTCCTAAGGACTCCACTTTGGGCTATAACTTATAAGAAGCCTGGGCTTTGGAGTCAGGAGCATCCAAGTTCGGAGCCCACCTAAACACTGTAATATCCTGGCAAAGCCACCCACTCTCTGAAAAATGGATTGTGGAGATAATTAAGACAGAACACTGAAGTGCCACGTTTAGGCTGACATCAGGAACACAGGTGATACATCCATCTTATGCTGCGAAAGCTTTGATTTTGACCCGTCCTTGAGTCCCCCAGCTTGAACTCTGACCAGCCTGGGAAAACTCATGCCAGTACTTTGATTTGATTTGATTTGATTTGATTGTTTTCCTTTCTCTTTATCAGTTCTGTGGCTAAAAGACCTCATTCCTCTGGGCGACATCAAGTTGATGCCTTTCATAAGCACTAACATTCCCATTTAAAACTGGAAAATATTTGACTATCTTTGTTGTTGCTACTATAAATCCTATTGGATTCACATCAAATAGGACAAATTTCAAATTTCACCCATGAGACCTTTATCGGGTTTGCATCCCATTCAGAGACCCACAGTGGAAAATGGATTTCAGAATTGTGTGCACTGCATTTTGAGGCTGAATATTTTAAAACCTGAATGCGTAACCAAAAAATTGGCACAGGGCGAATAAACTACACTGACCCATATCAACGAATGATATCAACTCCACTTCTATGCAGAATGAGTGGAATTGCTTATCAAAGAAATCCCTTCTCATCTCATCAATTACAACAACACAGAGAATGGACGGGACCCCCTGGCTGTTATTTTTTTCCTGTATTTTCTCTCCACGGCTTTCTCACCACAGCCTACAAAACAAGATTACAGGAATTTGCAAATCATTAGGAGCTTACAAATTGCACATCTGTGACTTCAAAATTGGTAAATTAAACAAAAGGGCATCTTTTTATATTTACGGATTGTGAAACGGACACCATCAGGTTGCCTTTAAAAATAGGTAATAAAACACACCTTCAGATTCAAACCTACAGGTAATGTTCTCACAGATAAAATGGTTCATATAACATCAGTGACACCACAAAATACCGTATTACAGCTCGTGGATTACCATCATGCCTTTTACATTCCACAAGACTGCTGAATCTTGTTTTTGTTAAAAGTTATCATGTTGTCAATTTTCTAATCTAATTCCTAAGCACGAAAATGTACCCTGATTTCTATTTCACTCAAGTCAGTCATAAGATATTGTTTTCCTGTTTTATCATCGATTTTCCGTGGTTATCACGGTGTCGTCATTTATTACTGTTTACTAACACACATCTTGACATCCAAGGCATCGATTGTGAAATCCAGTGAAAACATGTTGAAAATTTATAAGGGCTGAGGACAGTGGAGCTGTTGCTATCATGAAACACTGAGAACATATGATCACGCAAGGACTTCTTACTCCTTCAGGGATTTGTCATCCAATGGCTCTATCCCAGGCTGTGTGCCTTAGGTTCCAGGGTTGCAGTGGTGAAGGAAACCCTGCCCTCACCTTGCAGAGATCACATTCCAGTGGGGATGATGGACCTGTGAGAAGACAACCACAGCACTGAGTCACTAAAGCTGAACTTTATGATTGTGTGTATCTTTGCAGATGACAACACGATATCATGGGACTGGGTAGAACCTACCCAAGGCTCCAGGCCTCGGCAGGATATCTGGTCATCCAAGAAGGTATGTATATCTTAGGCACCTCCACTCCAGCCAGGTGACATGGAAAAAAGTATGCGAGAGAATAGACTAAGACCTTTGAGGTGCTTCTGCTCTGGGCCAGGCTGTATTTAATCATCTTTATTTTATAGATTCATAATCTGAGTTTCAGGGAGAATAAATAATTTTGTAAGTATAGGATCAATTTGTTTTATTATAATAAGAAAACATGAAAAAGTTTGGTAATAGTGTCCTCTCTTTAGATACACAAAGATACATAGCTACAGTTTGTGCCTATTTGTTCCTATCTATATTTCATTTATACCTACATCTATATGTATATATGCAGATATAGGCATAGATATTGATATGGATATAGACATAGTTATTGACATAGACACAAATACAGATATATCTATAGATGGCTACGTTTTTACCTTTTGTTGAGGCACACAGCATACATCCTGAGAGGCACACCTATAAGGGTACAGCTGAAGGCATTTTCACAAATCAAATGTGCCCATTGAACCCTCCCCTAGCTCAGGAAACCTCCCACCATCAATCCTCAGGAACCTCCCTCAGGCTTCCCCAATCCTTACCCACCCGTCCACTCCCAGAGACTAACCACTATCCTACTATTTTTTTTTTTTTTTTTGAGATGGAGTTTCACTCTTCTCATCCAGGCTGGAGTGCAGTGGCCCACTCTCAGCTCACTGCAGTTTCTGCCTCCTGGGTTCAAGTGATTGTCCTGCCTCAGCCTCCCAAATAGCTGAGATTACAGGTGCACTACATTACGCCCAGCTAATTTTTTTATTTTTGATAGAGATAGGGTTTCACCATGACAGTCAGGTTGGTCTCAAACTCCTGACCTCTGGTGATCTGCCCTCCTTGGCCTCCCCAGGTGCTGAAATTACAGGCATAAGCCGCCACGCCTGGACCCACTATCCTACTTCTAACAGCCGATGTTAGTTGTGCCTGTCTTCATGCCCCATGCAAATAAACTCATACAGCATTCACTCCGTTGGGCCTGGCTTATTTTACCCAATATTTTGTTTGTGAGCTTCAACCTCACCTGCACTTTTCCTGGAGGACTCTGTTAAGCCACCCCATACAAGAGCTATTAACTTAAGACGGACCAGCATACTTGACTTCCTGGTTTGTGCTGATGCCCTGACATTTTATAAAACTTTTAGGTTGGTACAAAAGTAATTGTGGTTTTTGCCATTGCAAAAGCCACAGTTACCTCTGTACCAATCTAATAAAACTGCATGTAAACGTTATATAGTGCAGGGATAGAAATAGAAGGCCACGGTGTGTAGCTGTGGCAGATCATGAACTAGCTGTGAGGCCTTGGACAAATGCCTTAACCTCTCTGTGCCGGGAATCACAGGTGCCTTGCCAGCGTTTTTCTCTTTTATCCATTCGAAATGGTATTTCTGGATTTGGTGTCCTATAGGAAGAAATAAGGACAAAACCTTCCCCAGGCCATAAGTGTTTCTTTGACCCAGCTTTCTCATTAGACTTTGGAGGTTTGCTCAAACCTGCTTAGTTATATGTTAAAGTTTCAATTCAACACACTCTTGTTAGTTTAATAACTCATTCTGGCACGTGCCTTCCCCTGGATTACTGCAATAGCATCCTTGCTGGTTGTCTGGCTGCAGACACCTCTTTCCAGGCCCTCTCAGCAGAGCAGGGGTTGGGAGGGGCATATTCGAATGATCTTTAAAACCAAACGTAACCATAGCATTCTGCTGCGGAACATTCTCCATCAGCTCCCAGGTGTCTAATGGACAGATTACTCTATTGGAGTAGTCCCTCGTAGCTCTAATTCTAAGGAGTTCATTTTTTAAATTTTACTGTTTTATTTAACTTTTTGATAGATGTCTTATCACAAAACCATTAGTATCCAAGCATGTTGCCTTTTGGCTTGGTTTAATATACAGGGATATATCTATTCTAAAAACATTATACAGAGGCTTTTCTTCATAAAACCAAAGAAAGATCCCTCTATCTTAAAAAAAATACTAGAACACATGAAACAAACGACCCTCCATATCTATGAGAAGATAAGGCTAAATTTTCAAGTTCTTTTTTTAATTACTAAATCACTTTAAACAGTTTCCAAATGTAATAGGGACAATATGGTGTGACTCTTGATGTTGGCTTCTACGATTAGTGTGTTATTAATTAAACTCTTGAGTAATATAATAACTTGACAGTTAAAGCCCTTCTTTGCATTTAAAGTGCATGCAAACTGTGGCTCCAATTATAAATAAACTCTACTGCTATGGGCTTAAAACTGCAAATTTAATTATTCAGAGTGAGTTGTTCAATCGATGCTCTATTCTGGAGGATGCTTCCTGAATATTCTCATGTGTTCGATATGAATGGGAGTCTAAGGTAGGGTTCCCTAACACAGGCCTCCTTGTGCATCTCCCTGCCCCCAGCTTCCCTACCCTCCCTGCTACTGTTCCTAACTGGAAATCCACATGGGTTTTCCAGGCCTGCCCTACAACATGGTGCTGCAATAACCTTTCCACGCAAAACACAACTTGACTATATTCTTCCAGCACTTGCTTCAACGCTGCTGAGGATTTCTCTTTTAGGATGAGGTTTAGACACTAACACTTGATTTCCTCATCCTTGCAAAAATGTACTTCATCCTCATGCCTAGCTCCTTGGCATCCTGTCCGCATTCACCTTGTGTTCTGCCACATTGGACCCACCAATACCCCTTCCATGAGAAAAATCATTTCATGCCTTCAATCATCTGAACATGAAATTTTCTTTTCCTGGAATGCCATTCCCTCTCTGGCAGCTTTCAATTTATTTCGAGATGCCCAGCACCACTCATTTTTTCAGGTCACTGCACCAGAAAAAAGACCCTTCCTTTGCATTTCTCTAATGACCAGTGATGATGAGCTTTTTTCACATATTTGTTGGCTGAATGTCTTCTTTTGAAAAGTGTTTGTTCATATCTTCACCCACTTTTTGATGGGGTTATTTGCTTTTTTATTGTAAATTTGTTTAAGTTCTTTGTGGCACATACACACCAAGGAATCTTATGCAGCCATAAAAAGGATGAGTCTATGTCATTTGCAGGGACATGGATGAAGCTGGAAACCATCATTCTCAGTAAACGAATACAAGAACAGAAAACCAGACACTGCATGTTCTCACTCATAAGTAGATGTTGAACAATGATAACACAAGGACACAAGAAGGGAAACATCATACACTGGGGCCTGTTGGTGGTGGGGGGATTGGGGAGGGATAGCATTAGGAGAAATACCTAACGTAGATGATGGGGGTGATGGATGCAGCAAATCACCATGGCACGTATATACCTATGTAACAAACCTGCACGTTCTGCACATTTGCCCCAGAACATAAAGTATATACATATACATATATATACACATATATATGTATATATATGTAGCTACATATATATATATGTAGAAGATGTTTCCTGGAAACAAGGCTGAGTGGAAATGTCAGATGGCTTTTAAAGACCAGTAAGGAATTAGGACTTCCGGGTCATCTCAGAAAGAACTGAGATGGCTAAGAACCCCGGGCTGTGCCAGCAGTTTATATCATTTAGGGATCTGAGAGTTCCAGTCACTCCCTCAAGGCAATTTCTTGCATAGCTTCCATTTGCTTCCCCATAGAGAAGCAAGTCCTGTTATAAGCATCTATCACACTGTTGCCCCTCTACCTAAAGTCCTACAGACGAATTTTTCAATACTCATAAAGGAGTAGAACTGACTCAATTCAAGAAAATTCAAGGATGCCAGGTACAGAACTCTTTTTTTTTTTTTGGTGTGGCGGGGTGGGGGTGGACGGAGTCTCACTCTGTGGCCCAGGCTGGAGTGTAGTGCTGCAATCTTCGCTCACTGCAAACTCTGCCTCCCAGGTACAAGCAATTCTCCTGCCTCACCCTCCTGAGTAGCTGGGATTACAGGTGTCTGCCACCACGTCTGGATAATTTTTTGTATTTTTAGTAGAGACAGGGTTTCACCATGTTGGCCAGGCTGGTCTTGAACTGCTGACCTCAAATAATCTGCCTACCTCGGCCTCTCAAAGTTCTAGGATTACAGGCTTGAGCCACCATTCCCGGTCCTAGAACTTATTTCAAGAGGACTAGAAAAGAAAAAAAAAAACATGGAGAGATACACATAAATAACTTGCGGGGAAAAAACCAAAGCAACCCAGTTGCCCTAAGAATGCTACAAATAAATTATTTTAGGGATTTTAACAAGAAAAGGATCAGCCCTCGTTGGAGAAATTGTCAAAGTCTTCCTGAAGGAAGGGGTATTTGTATTAAGGGTAAGAAGGCCAGTTAGCTTAGTCAAGACCTGATAAATATCACAGACTAATCTCTATGCTTCAAGTAGGACTCACTCCCTGCCCACAGACTCTCTACCCTTTATTTTCATAAAAGATTTGAGGTCCTCTTGGTTTGTTTAAGAAGGCGTCTTGATGAAAAGTAATGATTTCCAGACTTCTATTACTAAGCTGGATGACATTCATGGCTTTTGCCACAGCTGATCTATCGTTCATGTTATTGTCTCATTATCGTTCCCTTTAATGGAATCACTTTTTTCCTTGAATTTTTTGTACACATTCTATATTACATTTTTAAAGCGGCAGCAATCTCCCTTGTCATCAATTAGAGATGAGGGTAAAATAAAGACAATAAGAATAGCACATTGGTATGAAATTCTAAGTAGAGGCTGTATGAAATTCTAAGCTGAGGCTTGAGCGAATGCCATCTCTGGTAAGAAGAAAGACTCCAAGTCTGCATTATGAAGATGTTAAAGGCATACATGCATCTGAGTCCCAACTTGAAGCTTCCTCTTGAAACAATTGAAATGATGTTGAAAAGAATAGACAGTTCTCATAATGGGATTTGGTGTTATTTGATGCCATTGCCTTGCATTGCCTAAAACCATCTCAGGTCCCATCTGTGTAGGGCTGTGCACTTGGGGAAGCTTTTTTAGGAAGGAAAGAGCTTTGGGCCTAAATTCAGACACCTGCTTCTATTGCCAGGTCAGCCACCCAAGGTCTGTCAGCAAGTCATTAAACCAGTGAGATGTCATTTCCACTTTTCCACAATGAGAATGATAAAACACAGCATACTTATTTCCAGGAAGTCATCCATCCATTACATTGCGAACACCCACTGTGAACCTACTATGTGATAAGCCCTTTCCTGGGCTTTGGGCTATTGTGAAGAGGACATGAGCTATTGGATGTGAAAGGATGGGACAGGGAGGTGATGATCAGCAGCCATTATCACTAGCATAACAATAAGCTTTGAAAATGTGCCTTTCCTTTCCAAGTAATATTCCCAGATGGCCCACATCATGCCTGGAGAGGAACTTTCCTAGGCCAGAAGTCTAGAAAACCGGAAGTAGACCCTCTGTCCATTCCCTGGAGCATGATCTATGAAGACCGTGTCTTTAATGTGCTGGTCTATACATCAGGGCAGGTATGGTGAATTTAAATCTGTGCCCACAGAAATTGAAATGCTTGTGAGATACGATCAGAAGCCGAAGAGAACAGCTGAAGGGCAGTCCAAATATTTTAATAATATAACCATGCTTCAAATTTTAATTTGGTTTTAATTTGCCTGCCTTATTATCTGAATGGGACAAATGGAAATGCAGTAGACTTCAGAGGTCTGATGAGCTCTAGTCTTCAAGTCTTTAACGACAGCAAGCGGGAGGCATCCTGGTGCTTCTCAGTACTTCCAATATGAGCACACCCTAGCCTAGATGTGGGGAGTCTGCCCTCATCTCTGACTCTAATCATATGTCTTTAAGTAAGTCACCCCTTCACTCAGCTGGTTTCCTCTTCTGTCACATGTGGAAAAGACTCCCTGTCCTGCATGTGTCTCTATGCTTTAGTGAGCCGTTTCAGTGCTGGACACTGTCCACACAGACAATGTAAGCCCAGCATTGCGAGTATTCCATATTCTTGCCCCAACCCCTCTTTCTAACAGAATGTTCTTCTCCTTTTATAGACTTTTTTTTTAAAAAAAAGACTTTACTGAGACTTGGACCTATGTACGCTGAGTTGTTCCTGTCTACTCTATATGTTCTCATTTGACTTGTCCATACAGTGTCAAAATTCTTTTTCACTGAAGCCTTTTCAAATGCCATCTGGAAGTGGCTTTTCATCTCTTCTTTCTACAGCAAACTCCTTTGTCTCATTCATCTGCTACTCAGCACTAGCTACCTGTGAGACAGTGGTCAGTTGTTCACCATTTCCTCTTCTCCCTGCACATGTGGACCGATGATATTTCCTGGATCTCTTTGCAGATATGTGAGGCTATGACTGAGGTCTAGTTAAGAGGGTGCTAGCAGAATTGATGTACACCTCTTCCAGATCTGGTCCAGGAAAACCTCCTTGGAAACCTCCCCCTGGCTGTCTCCCCACTTCTGGCTTAATGCAGGTATACATGGAACTCTTGGAGACCATGTTTTCAAGATGATGAGGTCATGAGATGAGAATGAAGAGCTGGAATCCTCCCTTGGAGTAGAGCTGCTCGTCAGTCGGAACATCTGTACTGGACTTTCCAAGAGTGAGAATTACGCCTCCATCGTAATTGAGCTGTCATATATTCCAGGGAATGTTTGTTCCAGCAGCTAGCATGCCTCATGCACCACTAATGAAGTGAGCTTTTCTGGGCAGAAGCTCTGCTCAGAGGACTTCCCCCACTGGTCCTTTTGATGTGTGTAATTGTCCCTGCTGAAATATGGATACAGAGGAGAGTTTGATAAACCGAAGAGTATAAACTCACTATTTTATGATCATTTTGTGATATGTACATACCTTCTACACTAAAAGCTAGACCTGAAGCCACAAAATTAGAATTCCATTTTATGTGTCTCAACATAGAATACATGGTTAATCTATGGATCCATGTAACAGAGAAATCAGAGTGGAGAGTAAATATTTTCTATCAAAGAGTGCATAATAAGGATATTTACATCCTAATTTTATGGATGATTGAAATGTGTTTCCTCATCTACGTGTCTCTCTTCTTTTAATTTCTTCATTAATTTAATACATACATTCTGAGAACCTACTGTGTGCTACACGGTGTTTAGGGCTCTGGAGATATACCATTTAAGCAAGTCTTCACTCACATACGGCTTACATTCTATATCATGATGAGAAACAAACGTGGATATGTGTGATGCTAAATGGTGACACGCTCTCTCAATAAAGCCTAAGGAAGCAGCAGCTTCATGGAGAAGCCAGTACTGGAGCAGAGCCCTGGAAGGAATGAAGGGCCTGAGCCATGTAAACTTCCAGGGGAAGAGTATTCCAGGCAGGAATCACAGCAGGTGCAAAGGCCTCTGGTGAGAGCGTACATGGCATGTTTAAGCAGGAGTAGGGAGGTCAGTCAGTGTCATGCAGAGAACCACGCAAGGTGGGAGCATGGAGTGAAGTTGGGAGACCAGGCTGGATTAATTAGTGGACAAGAGCAGCAGATGATGCAGTCACTTGCCACTGAATAGACCTTGTCTTTTATTACAAGTAAGAGAGAAAACTGCCAAACATGTTTGAGCAGAGGACTAACATGCGTATGTGACGACCACCTCCCCATGGCTGCTGTGATGAGAATTCTAGAGCAGTGACACTTTCTTCAGTAAGTAAATGTTTTCTTTTCGTGCTGTCCTATCATGTCACTACTAGTCCGAGGTGGCCACTGAGCCCATAAAATGTGGTGAGTGCAACTGAAGAGTTGAATGCTTAATTTTATTTTATTTAAATTAAACTTAAATGTATACAACCCAACGTACCTAGCAGCTATGTTATTGGATAACACAACCTTAGAGGAAGAGAGGTTGATAATGTGACCAGTTGAGCTATGGACAATATAAATGAGAAATGAGATTTACCTGGATTTGTGGAAGGGAGCTGAGGATGTGGTGAGATGTCACCATATTTCAGTTGCATTTGGAAAGCACAGCAAAAAGGATTTCTGAGCAGAGAAGAGAGAACGAATTCCTGTAAGATTTCTATCCCCGCAATGAGAAGGATATAATTGTGATTTCCTGAGATAGGGAAGACTAGGGAAGAAGCAGTTTGGCTGAGACAAGACAGATCAGGAGTTTGCATCTGAATTTGCTGTATTTGGGCTTCCTGGCGAGCATGGCATGGAGTGGTCAGTAAGTCAGTTGCATGTACCTATCTATACAGTTGAATGGGAAGGTCCTCATTGGAAAAGTAAGAGTTTGAGAACTGATATTTAAAGACACAAGACTAGAGAATATTAAGACTTAAAACATAGCTGACGGGGTGATGGGTGCAGCAAACCACCATGGCACATGTATAAGTATGTAACAAACCCATGTTCTGCATATGTACCCATAACTTAAAGTAAAATTTTTAAAAAACTAAAAAAAAAAATTAAGACGCAAAAGACTAGATGAATCCATCTGGGGAATGGGAGTGTAAAGAAAATAGAAGTGTTTGGCAGCTGAGCTCTATGGCACCCGCACATTTGGAGGCCTGAGTGATGCAGAGAACTGAGTAAGTGACGATGAAGCGGGCATCTGGAAGGTGGGAGCAGGAAGCAGGTCATTGTGCTGGTAAGCCTCGTCGGGGAAGTCATGAGCTGGCCACTGGACTTCCTACAAGGCTCATCCACTGACTCTGGGGAGAACTGTTTGGGCAGGACGGTGAAATGAAAGTTTGTCTGCATAGAACGTCAAGGAGAGAATAGAGGACAGCAAAGGGGACAGCAGTGGTCAGCAAGTGCAAGGACTTTTGCTGTAAATGGGACAGAGAAAAGCAGGAGGGATGTGAACTCTCTGCTCTGCTCCTGCAATACAGGGCTGGGTGCCAGGGTCAATTCTAGTTAGACAAATCAATCCTTTCTTCTTCCCTTCCTGCTTTTCCTCACTCTCTCCTTTCCTGGCCCTTGAGAGAGCTAAACAAAGTGGCTTCTTCAGAGGAATCCCCTCCTCTGAGCTGATGTGGCAGGTGACCTGCACACCCCACTTTGTCTTTGCATGTCACCACTCTATCCTTCTTCCTTGGACTATGGGTTTCTCGTGAGCAGAATCCACCCCCCCGCCCCCATTCTCCTCTCTGTCTAGCAAACTGCAGAGAACAAAGTGGGTGCTTACCAAACCCTTGCCAAGGCAACGGTTGTCAACATGAAAATGACACAATTCCTTGACTTTGAGGTGCTCAGGCCACTTGGGGAAAGGCAGGAGAGGTGGAATACAAACTGCTAGTGACACCTAGCATGAGAGGTGCTCTGAAGGGAGGCAGGAAAAAATGTTACCAGAAGCAGGTCAGTGAATAACTCCGAGGCAGGGAAAGAAGGAAGTGAGCACAGATCCTGTGCCATGCTGGGAAAATCCTCCTGGCTGGGTCATGAGGGAGGGCTTTGGTGTGCAAGGTGGGGTCTTAACTCGGTCTTAGAGAAGCAAGCCCTAATTTCTCTGGGGTACCATTTTCCCTATAGCCCTTAGCAGGACACTCCAATGGTCCTACTGTGCATGACTGGTGCAAAGCTCACATCCCAGGAGGCTCAGCACATAACTTAGCCAGGACTGGTGTCATGTGCCTGTGACTTGTACAGCCACACTGGGTCCCACAGTTTGCTGCTCTGTGGTCACCAGGCTGACATTCTTCACACTTTGCGAACGAGGGGCCTTAACATTCCTTTTGAGCTCGTCCCACCAGGTACGTACTTAGTTCTGTGGGTCTTCATTCCATTCACTAAGATGAGTTCAAGGAGACACACCTAGTTATCTGTGAAGTTGCTATAAAAACGTCTAAATCCATACTCTTAATTTCTGCACTTGCCTCTTCTGGAATTAGTATCATTT
This sequence comes from Leontopithecus rosalia, assembly GCA_028533165.1. Lineage (NCBI taxonomy): Eukaryota > Metazoa > Chordata > Mammalia > Primates > Cebidae > Leontopithecus > Leontopithecus rosalia. The sequence continues at coordinate 117,032,883 of CM052655.1, forward strand.
GAATAGATGTGCAGAACTGAAGAGCACACGTGGCATGCACTGCCCTGAAGGATAGCTGTGAATTGGGAAGGACAGCTGTACCAGGAGGTGGGTACAGGGCTTATCCACCCAGTACAATTTAGTCATATATATAAATGTATGAGTGTGTGTGTGTGTGAGAGAGAGAGAGAGAAACAGAGAGAGATCGGAAAACAGAGAGAGCCGGAGAAACTTCCTTGTGCCTTGGTCATGGAAACAATGAATGTAGGGTCCCTTTGTTACTCTTAAGAGGACAAAAGACACATCTTCCTTGCTATGCTTCAGGGTCCAGCATAAGACCATTTCTGACAATAAATCCATCTTCGTGCCAGTTCATAAACTCTTCCATACCCATTACAACATTTATAATCCTTCCAGCAATGTGTATGAGACATGAGTAAGCCTTGGCCCCATTTCTCTGGTAAGAAAATTGAATCTCATAAGGTTTACTGAGCTGACCCAGGTCACGGGAAGCCAGGCCCTATGAGTCCAATGCCTAGGACTTAGTCTCTATTTGTTGAGTGAATAGATTATTTTCCAAATGTGAGAATGATTTTTTTCTCTCCATTTCTTTCTGTGGGTTAGCAAGCTATCATTTTAGCAGGAGCCAGAAAGGTGAATGGTTTTGTGAAATTCTTGCTATGAAGAATTTATGAAGATGAAGGCTCTGAGGACTAGGCCTGTCTGTGCTGGAGTAGGGAGCACGGGGATGCACAGCCAGCCCTTCTTGCCAGCTTGCTGTGTATTTACCTGAAATCTGACGTCCAGCTAGAAGCCTCACGCTTGGAGACAGAGTAAATGGCTTTCTCCTTCTCCGCCTTTAATGTCACACTCCCTTTAAGCAAGTGCCGCTGCCCAGGGTTAGACCTGCCTGCTACTGTCTTCTGAAGTCCAAGGCTGGTGCAGGATTCTGAGTTTCAACATAGGGTTCATTTCTGCTTTAAAGGCAACCCTCAAGCCCAGTCCTTTATAGGGAAAAAAATGCACTCTGAGACTCGTGGCTTTAAATAAACCCGTTTAACCAACAAATGTTGCTCCTGCCACAGACATTTCACACAGAAATTGTGGTGCCAAGGGGGGAATTTAATTAAAAGCTACAATTTCCGGGCCTGGAGTTCACATGCAGAGCCCCATCTGAGTCCGGAGGTGAGAATTCCTGCTGTTGGCTTGTGCGCAGAGCACATGCGGCAGAGGCTCGGGAAGAGAGACGGTCCTTTGAACAGGTGCTTGCTGGGCTGGATGCCGCCCTGCTGTTGGGACAGGAGGCTCCTCTGCCTTTGAAGAGTTGCTCACCGTGATAGTGAAAGGTTCTTTGTTTTCAGAATAGACTTTATTGGGTGATACTCTGTGTGCCAGGGAGAGCTGGGGACAAACAAACACAAGGTTTATGGCATTCATTTATACACTCCTTCATTTCTTCAGCATAGATTCAACCACGATCACATCACCAGCCTCGCACTCAGAGAATCTCACCCCTGGTTACAGCGCACAGTCATTATGGCTTGAAATGTGCCTTTCCGAAAGATGCTGAAGTCCTAACCCCCAGTGCTGGTGACTGTGACCTCATTTGGAAATAAGGTCTTTGAAGATAATCAGTTAAGATAAGGCCATTAGGATGGTCCTAATCCAATATGGCTAGAGTCCTTCTAAAGAGACACAGAGACACACACAAGCACATTGAACACCACGTAAATTGAACGTGAAGGCAGAGACTGGGGTGATGATGCCACAAGCCGAGGAATGCCATCTAAGATGGCCAGCCAACCAGCAAACACCAAGCAGACTCCAGCAGCCTCAGAAGGAACCAACTCAGAAGAAAGCAACACCTGGGTCTCAGAGCGAGGAGAATAAAAGCATCCCACAGTGCTTGCAGAGGCACAATAGCCTCTCTAATCTGCCCTCGCCGCCATAGATTTTTTTCCCAGCAGCCCTTTCTAAGTCATGGGTTACCATTCCTATCAGTTCCATTAAAGTCACTAATTTTAAGCTCCCTCAAGTCTCAAATGGTTCTCTCATTTAAGAGGCAGAGCAACAACAGTAATAATAATACCTGTGAATGTACCTTGGTTAAAGGGCAATTTTAGGATTTGCGCAGAAAAGAGCACGTATTTATCTTCTTATTTTGGCTTATATGTTATCTAAAGACAGTCAAGTGTATTTATTTTTATTGTGCCCAAATCTGGCAAATTGTATAAAAAGATATTAGTACAATGTTAGTTGTGCTAAGTGACAACTGAAAATAAAATTAAATATATCCCCCCCACACACATACACCTCACCTTACTGAATGGGCTCCCTCTTGGCCAAGAGAATCCCAAAGCAGCCTTAAAACTGAGTTCTGGCCATGACAGGATGGGAGATCAGACATGCCTCATTATATATACTTACTTTTGCCATTTAGATTCAACCAATATTGAGGTAAAAATAGAGACCCTAAGACTGACAGAATGGTCTCTTTGTGGCAAAAATACACCAAGTTATAAACAAGACCGAAGGCCATGGCAGGCAAGGGTTAAGCCACGCATCTCTACACTTAAAGACTAAACTATGTTCTAATGGCCACAGATGTTTCTTTTTCTGTAGCCGCTAAACAAGCACTGCCCTCGAGATAAGCGACTTTAAAACAGTGCCATCCATTTACCTCCAGACACAAACTAACCCCCTGTTCCACAGGCTTTGCTTGGACAAGAGACTGATTTTGATAACTTTGTCCTGATAAGAAACCACTCATCATGGACTGGTTCTGGCCAATTACAGAGGCTGTGCACTGAGTGTCTTCATGCCCCTGCTTCACCTTTTGACATAAAGTGCCCAATTTCAAGGCATTTGAATGTTAAGTCTCCACACCAAAGTGCACATGAGGTGAATGTAATATGCATGCTTGCTTAGTACACAGGCATCAGGACTCCCCTCATGAATATTCATAGCTCCTCCCATTACCTGTTGCATATGTATGTTATCCAACCCATTCAACAGAAAACTCCTTCCACAGTCCCTCCTCCTTCTAAGTGCCTGATAACAGTCTCTGCCAGAGGCTATGCTTTCCAGCCTGTCAGAATGGTCACCTTGCAGTTTATAACCTTTTATAAGAAACAGTCTCCTTGCTAAAACTGTAATTGTTGGTTTATTTTTCAGGTGAATGTGTCCAAGGTTAAACAGCAGTTTCAGCATAGAGCCAAGTGTAGGCTCTATGTCCTCTGCATGCTGGTGGACCAGTTCTCCAACCTGCAGGACCATCAGATCTGTGTTCAGAATTACAGTAATATCCGAGGATGTGTTTCCTAGAATTCACTGCTGGTAGGGGATGAAGGAGGAAGAAAGCCAGGCACTGCTCTTAACTCTGACAAATACTAGTTTTACACAAAGGAATAGTCATTTCTTTTAGAGCCTTGATTTCCACAATTGGGAGGCAATTCCATGGTCTTGGACAGTCCGAAGCTTTCCCCAAATATCTTGAAGTTCCCAAGGCTTTGCTCCTTGTGCTCTGAATTAGAAACACGGTGTCCTTTGTGCCTTCTTCCACTTCACTCCAAATGCACACTTCAACCTCACAATATGTCTCAAAACCAACCACTTCTTACTGCCTTCATTGCTAACATCCTCACCCAGGGGTACCATGACTCCGGCCTTGGTTATTGCAATAGGCTTCATCTATCTAGTCTCCCTGCTTCCATACCAGCCTGGTCTAGTCATCACAGAGCACCTGACGTGACAGTGTACTAATCTAAGTCAGGTCATGCTCAAACTCTCCATCTCAGTTTGTTTTGGCTGCTATAAGGAAATAGCACAGACTGGGAAATTTACAAAGAACAGAAATGATTTCTCACAGTTCCAGAGGCTGGGAAGTCCAAGATCAACCTGCTGGCAGGTAGGGTGTCTGGTGAGGGCTGCTCTCTGCTTCCAAGATGGTGCCCTGAACACTGCATCCTCCAGAGGGGAGAAATGCTGTATCCTCTCCTGGCAGAAGGCAGAGGGGACAGTAAGAACCAAACATTTTCTGTAAAGCCCTTTTATGACAGCAATAATTAATTATGACAGTGGAGCTCTCATGACCTAAACACTTCTCAAAAAGCCCCACCTCCCAATACTGTTGCATCAGGGATGACATCTCTGACACCTGAGTTTTGGGGAACACCATCCAGAACATAGCACCCTCTAAGAGCTTCCCACTTCACTCACCTTAGAATGAACCTTGAGAACTGACAGCGCCTCACTTGTTCCTTCTTCTCTGTGTTTCTCCCTTTCTCATTCTGCTTCAACCACATTGACTTCCATGAAGTTTCTCAAACACTCAAGCACATTTCTCCCCAGGGTTTTGGCTTTTTTGTTGTCCCTGACTGGAATGTTCTTACCTCAGTAACCAAGAGTTCCCTTCTTTTCTTCTTTTTTTTTTATCTCGGCTCACCGCAGCCTCCGCCTTCTGGGTTCAAGCAATTCTCCTGCCTCAGCCTCCCAAGTAGCTGGGACTACAGGTGCGCATCACCATGCCCGGCAAATTTTTTGTATTTTTAGTAGAGACGGGGTTTCACCTTGTTGACCAGGATGGTCTCGATCTCTTGACCTTGTGATCCACCCGCCTCGGCCTCCCAAAGTGCTGGGATTACAGACATGAGCCACCATGCCCGGCCCCTTCTTTTCTTCTATAGAGCACCCACACAAATGCTACTTAACCGGGGAGGCCATTCGCCACTACAGGATATCAAACAACACAGTAGCCCCTCCCCCGTGCTTTTGTCTCTCTTGTTTTACTTTGATGCTTTTCATATATACTGTGAATTCATTTATTTACTCTCTTCTTTTCCTCATCAGAATGTGAGCTCCTTGAAGGCAAGGATTTGCTTCTTTATCAACAAAACTCTATACTGATTCTTCATACAGCAGTATTTTGTGATTAGTTTACATGAGACCTCAGTTAGCCAGGCTATTTTATTATCTAGAAAAGTCTCTGTTGAATTGCTTAAACCGGGACCCTGGAGGCAGAGGTTGCAGTGAGCATAAATCATGCCACTGCACTCCAGCCTGGGCTACAGAGTGAGACTCCATCTCAAAAAAAAAAAAGAAAAAAGAAAAATCTCTGTTGAGCCAGTCTAGATATTCGTGGTTACACTTAGTGTTATGCATGCTCTCTGAGGGCAGGTACACTCAGCCATGGAGCCAGAGAGCTCCACTGTCATAATTAATTATTGCTGTCATAAAAGGGCTTTACAGAAAATGTTTGGTTCTTACTGTCCCCTCTGCCTTCTGCCAGGAGAGGATACAGCATTCCTCCCCTCTGGAGGATGCAGCGTTCAGGGCACCATTTTAGAAGCAGAGAGCAGCCCTCACCAGACACCCTACCTGCCAGCAGGTTGATCTTGGGTCAGTGGGTTTAGATGTCCATGGATTATTGATCTGGAACCTCTAGGGCCCAGCTGGGGCCCAGCTGGGACCCAGTCAGATTTAATCTGCTCTGCCTCCATGGAACCTTCAAAGATCACTTCTTTTTCTATTTTAGCATTTATCTTAATCAAGTTTTTACCATATTTGTTATAAAAATAACTAAACATGATCAAATGTGTTTACATGCCAAAAACTTTGCAAAGAGTTTTATATGTATTCAGTTCTTAAAAATACAGTTGACTCAAACAATGCAAAGGTTAGGGGGGCACCTGCCATCTTCACAGCCAAAAATTCACATATAACTTTTCACTCCTCCAAAACTTAACGACTGATAGCCTACTGTTGACTGGAAGCCTTATGGATAACATAAACAGTCAATGAACACATAGTCTGTTATATGTATTATACATTGTATTCTTACAATAAAGTAGGCTAAAGAAAAGACACTATTGTTAAGAAAATCACAAGGACAAGACAATGCATTTATAGTACTGTGCTGTATTTATTGATATTCTACTATAAGTTTATGTAGTCTGTTTTCAAGGTAAATCCTCTATCTGAAATACTGGGCAACTCAGCTGCAGACCTTAATCTATGATATGTATCAAGCAATTCAACTTTTTTCTGTAAAGTTATGACTTTTGTCTGCTTCTCGGAAGCATTTCCAGCATGACTAGTGGCACTCTGTATGGGTCCCTCGGTGTTATTCCGGGTTTACAATATTGCACTGAATGAAAAATACACAGAAACGATGAGCAATCACTTTTCACTGCTATCGGCAATTTACTGGCTCGAGGAACTGCCCACATGGAGACGGTGTAAGTCACATGGCCTGTAAGCTGACACTCACAACATGTGAGCTCCCTGCAGCAGCAACAGGAGGTGGCTACAAAGTCATCCCATAGTACAGTATGTACTATTTTACACAGTTGATTTCATGCAGTTATGATTTAACACTGCATCGATGTGTTTGTTTATATTAATTTTCAACGTGAATGGCGTCAAGTACAGTCTTTAAGTGTTTATATTTGTGGGTTTTGACTAATTTTTTAGAGTAGATTTGTGTGTTTACGGCAGTAAATGATAGTAACACTAGTGTGTACGTATATTTTGTGCATTCATCACACACTTTTTCCTAATTTCTCTGTATTTCGAGGCTATGAGTTTTCTCTGCAGATTTTATCAAATTGCCACAAATCTCCAAAAAATTTTTCATATGTGTATATATTCTACAGGAAATATGCACATATATTATTCCTATAACAGATATATATTTATATAATAGATATATAATTTCTGTAATTATATATGATTATTCCTGTATTTCACATGTGTTATACATTATTCCTATAAATATATATATAAATATATAAAATGTTTTATTTCCTATAAAATATATATACTTATGTAATATACATATGTCCTATAATTATATATTTTTTGATGTAATTTTAATTCACATATAAGAAGACCCTCACAGTTCAAACCCAAATTGTTCAAGGGTCAAGTTGTTCACTAATCAAGTATCCAGGCACTGAACACACGTCCGTCAAGAGACCTGGCCTGAATGACAATTTCTCATTTGCTTCTTCCAATAATATCTTGCTTTCTATCACTCCCTACTTTATAGATGGGAAAACTGATGTTCAAAGAGGCTAAATCATCTGACCTCACACCATTGAGACTTGAGGCCCCTTCTGCCTATTCCATGCCTTCGCTACATATTGTTCTGCCCTCCTTCCTCCCGTAGGGTGACGTCTCTCTGCAGCCAATGAGGATTCTTAGACCAAGCTGCACCCTCAGCTGGTTAACTAGCTGAATTTCCAACATGAGAGTAAAAGAGCACTGGGAAGAGAGGAAGAGAATGAGCTCATAACCACTTCCCTAAGAAAGGAAGGTAGGAGAAGCCAAAAATGTTATCAAGAACAGGAGTCAGGAAACATTAAAATGAAACCTTTCTCTACACCGGTCACCTCTGGGACCCTCTGCTCATGATGAAACAGGAATTACAGAAAAAAATTATAATCTCGCCCACTGCAAGAGCTAAAATATAGTGCTGGGGCTGATTCCAGAAAACAGCTGCTTGAATATACTCTATGGATGCACTGCAGGAACCTTCTGTATCTAATTTCCACACCCTTGTGGATTTCTAGCCAGTCCAAGTTGGCAGCCCAGAAATCCAAGTTTTGCTGTGTGCTTGCTATTTAATATCCAGCCTGTTCCCAGCTGTGCTCTGCAGACCTGCAAAAACTGAGCAAAATTTCTGTAATGTAGACCAGGAAAAAGCCTACGCCTAGCCCTGCCACGTCTTGGCCACTGTGGTAATTTGCCTTGTGCTGCTATAACAGAACACCTGGGACTGTTTATTTATTGTGAACAGAGGCTTGTGGGCTCACAGTTTTGGAAGCATAAAAGTCCACAATCGAGGAGCTGGCCTTTGTTGAGAGCCTTCTTGCTGCATCATAGCATGGTGGGAGACGAGAGCTTGAGAACAAGAGAGAGAGCAGGAGGGGAGGAATCACTCACTTCCTCAGAAAGGACATTAGTCCTTTCATGATGATGGAATCTCAGGGTCTAAACACCTCTGAAAGGTCCCACCTCCCAATACCATTACAATGGCAATTCCATTTGGACATAAGTTTAAGAAGCGACAAGCATTCAAACCGTAGCAAGCACATGCATGTTGGAGCAAAGGAATAAGGACTAGAGGACCAGGTTTCATGCTCAGTTCTGCTATTTACAAACTATCTAACTGTGTTATTCTGTTCTTGCATTGCCACAAAGAAACACCCAAGACTGGGTAATTTATAAGAAGCTTCATTGGCTCAAGGTTCTCCAGGCTGTATAGGAGGCATAATGCTGGCATCTGCTTCTGGGGAGAACTCAGGAAGCTTCCAGTCATGGTGGAAGGGAGAGGGAGAGCAGGCATATCACACGGCAAAAGCAGAAGCAAGAGGGGAAGGTGGGGGGAGGTGCTACACACTTTTAAACCACCAGATCTCAGGAGAACTCACTCACTATGGTGAGAACAGTACTAAAAGGATGTCACTAAGCCATTCATGAGAAATATGCCCCATGATTCAATCACCTCTCACAGGCCCCACCTCTAACATTGGGGATTACATTTCAGTGTAAGATCTGGGTGAGGACACACATTAAAACTATATTTGTGACTTTGTGCAATTGACATTTTCCCTGGGCCTCAACTCCTTAATTTCCTAAAGGAACAATTCTATCACTCAGGGCTTCCAAAAGGGCTAAATGAGGCCATGTGTGTCAAAGTACGTTTTGGAACTTCCAGGGTATTTCTCCTGTAAATCTAGTTAACCACTGTTCTTGGTTTCTTCTTTATCATGTACGTTTCTCAGGGCTCCATTTCTGCACATACACACTGATATAAAGACCAAGAGACAGATGACCAAGGTCACCTATTCCTGGCACAGTGCTGGCACTGCAGAGATGCATAGGCTTATGTTTTCCCTAGATGCTCCCAGTCTAGTTTGAGAAATCCAGATGTACATGGAGATATTATCAAAGCAAGGGCTGCTTGCTATTAGAGATGAAGAAACAGGCTGGACAGAGTGGCTTTTGCCTGTAATCCCAGCACTTTGGGAGGACGAGGAGGGCGGATCAGTTGAGGTTAGGACTTGGAGGCCAACCTGAGCACCATGGTGAAACTCTGTCTCTACTCAAAATATAAAAATTAGCCTGGTGTGGTGGTGTATGCCTGTAATCCCAGCTACTCAGGAAGCTGAGACTCAAGAAGAATCGCTTGAACCAGGAACCAGAGTTGACAGTGAGCCAAGAGACAGATTGAAAAAATAGTGACGTGAAAGTCAAGAAACCAGGATAATTCCCTCTTCCTGAGACAGTCAGAGAAGGTGTTTCAGACCTAAAGGAAGTGATTCTGAGCTCTCAGGGCCCTGAGGAAACTAAAGATGCCAGGCTGAGAAGCAGACAAAGGGGGGCTGCTGGGATCACAAACAAGCAAAAAGGTGGAGCACAGAGAATTGTTCTCGAGGAGCTGCGTCTGAGTGAAGTCTGGAACGATGATGAAGCTTTGCATTAGGAAGCAAAAACACCGCATTTCTAAGTGAAGAGCGAGAGTAAACAGTTGGAAAAGGATCTGAGAAGAATTTAGGGTCCAGAACAAACAGGGTTAAAGGGCATACTGAGAAGCTCAGACTTCTTTTCTAGAGAGGATCTGTTCTTATTGGAGGGAAGTGAGGGGCGGTAGTCTGTGCTTCCCGTGGATGACGTGAGCTCACTGTAGAAGAAGCAATAGAGCTTTGGGATGGCCAAGTCAGGCAGACCAGTGATGACATTTGACCCCATCGAACATCCAGAAGTAAGTAAATGACCTCCCTGTGTGCAGATGTATACAAGATGGCTCTTCACCTGCTTTATTTATGTATGTAATTTGCTCAGCATGCTACAACCTGGCTCTAATTGTTAGTGTGGCAGAAACTTCAGGCAGCTTACCCCCAAGCCATCCCCACTTTTGCACTGCTGCCCTGTTCAAGTCGATGGTTCTGCCCTGTGATGATGAACAACAAATTCTGATTAATTGTAGAAACAGTATTCCCCTGCTGGTGATGGGTGAGGTGAGGGCATGTAACCCAACGTGGTCAGTGAGCTTTGAGGAGATATCCTCTTGCTATTTCTGGGAAATATTTCCTCTCTTATTAAAAGAGACACAGAGAGGAGATGCCCCTTGTTGTGAGTTGATTTGTATCTCCTAAAAGATATATTGAAATCCTAACCCCTATACTTCAGAATGTGACCTTGTTTGAAAATCGGGTCATTACAAATATAATTAGTTATGATGAGGTGATAGGGTAGGCCCCTGGCCCTGTATGGCTGGTGTCCTTCTAAGCAGTGGAAAGAGGGACAGAGAGACGAGCACCATGGGAAGACAGGGACACACCGGGAGAAGACAGTCATGTGATGGTGGGGGCAGGGATTGGAGTGATCTATCTGCAAGCCACAGAACTCAAGGACTGCGGGCAAACCCTGGAAGCTGGGAGAGGGAAGGAAGACTTTGCTCCTACAGGTTTTAGAGGAAGCGTGGCCTGCGGAACACCTCGATTGTGGACCACTGAAGTCCAGGATTGTGAGACGACCTGTTTCTGTTGTTTTAAGCCACTCCGTTTGTGGCACTTTGTTACAACGGCTCTAGGAACCTAATTTCTCTCTCATTGCTGGGTCTCCGTGGAATGCTGAAACAGCCATGCTGAACTTCGAGAGAAGCTGACCTGGGGACAGTCCCTCTGCTTCGGAATGCAGAGAGAAAACAGAAGGAGCCCGCATTCCTGGTTCCTTGGCTGAGCCCATGTCCTGATTTTCCGGAGCCTCCCTGCCCTCTGGTTCTTTGTGGTGTGGTGCTGTACACTGCCTGGTCCACTAGGGTCAGAGCTCCGTTGATTTACCGGAGAATACATTCTAACTGCTGTGGTTGGGTTAGAGCTGCCTCGTCTCACCATTAGAAGAGCCCTTTTCACTTGAAACTATACAAAGACAGCAAAAGAAGGTCTTGAGAATTACTATATCCCTGTTCATTACGAGAACTTTTCCTGATTACTCAACATTCTGATGCACAATGAGTTCAATCTTCTTCTCCATTCCCCGCCCCGAAATAACACGTTACCAGGGATTTATGCCTGTGCTGCACTACTCTGGCCTCTCATTGTCTTCTGGGTCTGTACTGTCCCAGTATCTCCACACCATACTGAAAAGAGCACGTTTGCTTCAGTGCCTTCCTGTATTAAGCCACCCTCTACTCAACACTTGCTCAAAATGCATGCTTTAGTAATGGTATTTACAGAGCCAGTGTCACTTCTCCCTGTATCTTCTGTGAATGGCCAGCTCTCTTCTTGACGCATTAGTAGCAGGCATGCTGGGACTATAGGCTGACTTGTCTCCAACCCTGATGCTCATGTGTCTTCTTGGTTCCACTCTCTCTGTTTGGAAACAGTGTCCTGAGGAGTCCGGGTAACTGGAAGGACAGTCTCATCCCCTCTTGAATGAAAGAAGCATCTGTTGCTTGGGGCTGCCGTGGACAATGGATCCACCACTGAGCAGATCAATAGCATTGCCCAGTCACTGAGTGATATTACCTTGTGTGCCAGCATCAACCATATCCCAGCCACAGTTCTACTCCAAACACCGAAACTCAGGAGCTGCTGGGACACATGGCTACTCAATTATTTCATGGCCAGTTTATGTGTGCTACACACAGTACTGTATAGTGAGGATATTATTATTCATTTAATGTGAACATGATGCCATGCATCTTGCTAAGGACTTTACATGGGTAATAGAAAATTGTGGCAATCAGAGAAAAATGTGGTAAGTTCTGTCATTATCCGCAATGTACAGATGCAAAGACTGAGCCACAGAGAGGTTGAGTAGCCTCCCCAAAATAGCACAGGCAGTATGTGGTTGAGCTCCGGGTTGGTGTTTCCTAGACATGTATTGCAATATAAATGGAACCAGAAAAAGCAGAAGTAACAGGGAGCAGAGGAGAGGAGAGAGCTGGGAGGAAAAGGAACCACTGTAAGCCGGGAACTGTGCTCTGAGTGTGAAGAAACAGAAAAACTCTAGGAGAAGGAGAGACCGCCTTGAGAGCTCTGGCCTGAATAGCTGCTGGGATTTCTGGGTTCCCGTGAGACGGAGACTCATTTTATTTATAAATTAAAGGGCACGAGAAAAACTACAGGGCTGGGAGGCCTGGAAACCCCTGAGTTAAACGCAGACCTTCTCAATGTAAATTGGATGAAAGAAATAACGTTCCTAAGTGCTCACTGTGTCAGGCACCATGCTGGGTATCTTAAAAGCACAGATTCATTTCTCTCCATTTGGCACAGGAGAGTTGAGAGAGTTGCTGCAAGTGTTACAGCCAGGGAGGGGTAGGCAGGGAAAAGGTCAGAACCCAGGCTGGCCTGGTGCCAGAGGTCCCCACTATCTCAGCCACTCGCCAAGAGAACATTTCCCACTCTTTAGGTTCTGCACACAGCTGGCCGAGTACATTGCTTAGAGAGAGTCCCCATGGGGAGCTCCTGAGACTGAGTCTCTCCTGCCTGTGCCCATTTCCCCTGGGGTGCAGCTACAACATGCCAACCTTCCTCCTCTCAGCCCCTCCTGCCAGGGCCCAGGGGCTTTAGGGAGAATCCAAGCTCAGCATCAAGACAAACAATAATGGTCTTCAGTGGGGTGTCAGAGAAAAGCAAGCTCACCCATGCAGTCACTTCTGCAGAGTGCCAAGGCACCTCTGCCATGGGCTTTCCGTCTCGTCTCTCTGTGTCCAAGCAGTAGTTAGACGACAGCTTCCTTGAGATTCACTCTTCTCTTTCACTCATACTTGATTTGTCTCTCCCATTTTCTCATCCCCCCTCTTATCCTCCCCTTGACATCAGTAGATTCTCAATAAAAATAGTGTCTTTTTATTTTCAGTACAAATATTATTTCTCTTTTTATTCTCAATAAAATAGTATTTATCTTACAAGATAGGAATGTAAAAGCTCAATTAAAGGTGAATGGTAAACAAATTCTTACATACTCACATAATGCACAGTTGGCCATAAAATGTTGAGTTGTAGAATCATTTGAACACTTGCCAAATTTTACAAACCGAAGTTGAGTGAAGAAAGTACAATGTAAACAGAAAAAGAGTATTGTTTTTCTCTTCTCTAATTGCTCTTTATGTTTAGAAAATATGCTGAGGATATCGGGGGAGAAAAACACTGTCCAGCTTCATGCTTATCTCTCAGGTAGATGGTAGATTGAGAGAGAGAGAAAGAGATGTAATGGATGAATGGACAGATGGATGGATAGTTAGATCAATAAAGAATGGATGATGGATGGATGGATGGATGGATGGATGGATGGGATAAATAGGTAGATAGATAAATAGATAATAAAAATGAATGAGTAGATGATAGATAAATAGATAATGAATGAATCGATAGATGGATGGAGACTGGATCATGGATGGATGGAAGGACGGATGGATAGATGGGTGACATGTATCGATCGATCCATAGAGAGAGAGATAGATAAAGGTAGGTGTACATGCATACATCTCTATCTGTCTGTCTTGCTATTTATTTCTCTATCTGGTGGCATTGGAGATACTCATGTGCTCCAGGCACCTATCTTTATAAAGGATGAAGTACTTGACCTTCCACCCTTGACCCATGGCTCTTGTTCCTTGCCTTGTTCAGTGGAGCAAATCCCATCATGTCTCTACCACTGTGAAACTTTTCAGGGAGAAAACCTCAGTGGAACCAGGGAAAGCATATCTATCAGGTCTTTCACTTTTACTTCTTTTTTAAGGTTGAGTTGTACACACTGTTGGTGGCACCTAAAAAACCAATGCCACCAGTTGAAAAGTTAATTATGGATTGCCCCTTGAAATAAAATCCAAGTTTTATTGGAAGTGGAGGGATAAATCAAAACAGCTGGAGGGAGAATGCCGTGAAATGGCTGCGACGAAGCCCATGATGTTCTACTTAGAGTAAACATTCCTTTTATTTTATTTTTTTAAGGCCTGAGTCTGCTGTGTAGAAAGTCATCATCGCTTTCATGTGGGACAAAAGAGGATTTGGAAAGGGAATTTTCTTAAATCTGCACATTGAAAATGCAGCTTATGGGAGCCTAAAGAAAATACATTTTGCTTTTTCTTACAGTGGGTGCCTCTTAATTGTGACTTTTATAAACCTCTTCTGTAGCTATCATAACCATCCAATTAACTAACTTCATTCTTGTATGATTAAAAGAGCGTCTCTTGCCGAACATACGGCAATTATTAGAACGTTTCTAAAATCCTTTTTTCTAGTGGTATGAAACTCCTCTAGATAAAATAAGTTTTGATTTATACAATTCTAAAGTACATGTGAATGTAATATCTATAAATAAATACTCCATAGTAGATGCAAAATCTCATTATAAGTAACAATACATTAGCATATTCTTTGAGCTAAAGGCCTTGTGATGTTAATGTTAACAGAATTAAACTTCAGCCATTTCATTCAACTAGTAATTCCTGAGCCCTAAGGACAAGGCACTATGCTAGGCAGAGGCTGGATATATACGTGTGTCTGTGTATATGTGTGGACAAGTGTGTGTATACCTCTTTCTTTAAGTTCATATTATCATGGGAAACTATAGATAAACCAACAGAGGAATAAAGCTAAGGCTGATAGAGAACTTTCTATATGCCGAGTTCTATTCTAAGCACGTTACATCTAGTATCCCATTTAACTCTCACATCAGCTCTAAGGGGTAAGTATTGCTATCTTTACCTTAGACATGAAGACCTTGAGAGTAGCGTGGGAAGGCAGATTGTTTACACGTTCCCTACAGAATGATTGATTTTGCTAGGGTAGATATTAAAACATGTGTAACAAAACATCATACATAAAATCATAGATGCCTATTTACATATCAAAGTAACAACATGAAAAGCCATTGATTATAATTGGAAGAATTGAAAAAAGCTTCAACGAAGAGAAAATTCCCAAGGAGACTGGAAAGGATGACTGGACAGACAAAAATATTTCAGGAAGAAGAAAGGAAAAATAGGGAAAAAAAGGCAGGCATTGCATTACTTTTAATAAAAACCACAAAATAAGAATGTAAAAGCTCAATTAAAGGTGAAGGGTAAACAGATTTTTACATAGTCACATAATGCACAGTGGGCCATAAAATGTGGAGCTGTAGAATAACTGGAACACTCGCAAAATCTCACAAACCCAAGTTGAGTGAAGAAAGTACAATGTAAAACTCCGTATTCAATATCATCGCTCGTAATGCAAATAAACACAAGCACACACACACAATCAGAAAAGAAAATAGAGTTTTGCTTTGTCGTAAGATTGTGGCTGATCTGTGTTTCCATCTTTTTATCATTCTGTAGTCCAAGTATTTTTATTCCTTGTGTCCAGGTGTTTCTTTTATAATTTGTAAAGGCTACACAAACACGAAATTATAAAAGATTGACCGACCTTAAATGTATCGTCATCATTTTCCTGGCTTTAAGTTGCAGGAACTTACACCATCGAGACAACGTTCGTGATGTAAGTATCCCTCTGACTCATACCATGTGCTTCCCTTGGCCCACAGAATCTTAGGATATGGTCGTCTGGAAGATGCACATTAAGGTTGTTTTTCTGCCTGTGGTGCTTAACCTGCCTGTGGAGGTAGCACGAGTGAGGTACTGAGTGTGACTGTGATTACAAGTGATATAATATTATATAACTAAACTATGGAGAGGGTCGAAGGAATGGAAAATTCCATAGGATTCCTTGACTATTAGGATATTAGGAAATGATCACGGAGGATTTCAACAGAATGTGAAATCAGAAGATGTAACTTTAAATTCCAGACCACCGCTTTGAGACAACTGCCTAAACACACACACACATACTCTCTCTCACTCTTTGCCTCCCTTCTTTCTCTCCCTTTCTCTGTAGATCTCCCACTTGCTCTCCCTCTTGGAAATGATTTTCTTATGGTCAGAGATTTGCCCCAAATCTCACAGCTGCTTAGAGACAAACTGGACTCACCTCCCATTGCCTTTCTGCAATCCGTTAGAGAGATCTGGCAGTGTTCCCCTTCCTTTGTTACTGCTTCTTTTCATTTTCCTGCTGCCTTTTAAAACCATGCATGTTCTAGAGTACAGGCGACACATTCTGAGCTCAGTTTCTGCACCATTTTTCAAACTTTATGGAACACCTCTTCCCCACTAAGGCAAGGCATTCCTGAGTAATGAGTTGAAACAGCTTTCCTGAGTCTATTTTTCCAATTAAATAGAAGTCAGGCCATGCAAACAATAATGACTTATCAGAAACCAATTCTTGCCCAGTTTCGAAAGACTAAATGGGGAATTGTATTCAGTAGCTGGAAACATCTACCACGACTGAATCTGGTGTTAAGACAGGCATGCAGAGTGCTTCCTAATTTAAAATAGCCTCATGTTACAAAATCACTAAAGTTGTTTTCTTAACGCTTTTACTAGGGTAGAGTTCTGAACCAATGTTAAAATGTCAGCAATACCAAAAGATGAATCTTAACCTGGTGGGGAGAACGTGCCGCTGATCAGAATTTCTGTGGGAACAGATCCAGAACCTATAAAACATGCAATACTATATTGTCTTTAATTTTCTTAATAATTTTTAATTTGTATAAATTCTAAATTGCATTGATAGTAATAGTAGCGATTTATATTTGGTTATAATATCAAATTTCTTGGAAATTTTCAAATAGAAACCAGGATGATCAAGGTGAAGAACAACACAATTTTATATCTGAATCAAATGCTACAATTCTCAAAACACTTCAGAATTTATACATTAATTTTTTTGTCAAATTAAAACATGAAAATATGTAAAGTTCTTATTAGATTCTTGTTTAACAAAAAGAAACATGGATTATAAAACAGGAGAAAGAGTGAAATACAGAGGATTTCTAGGGCTTGTTTTTTACAGTTCATTTATCTACCCATCCACCCATCCACCCATTCATCCTTCCATCTATCCATCCATCCATCCATTCATCCATGTATCCATCCAAACAGTCAACCATCCATCTATTTATCCTTTCTTTTACTGCTATGCTTATATATATTTATACCTTTTGTATTTTTGCACATGTATAAAACCACACGTGTGTGCATATGTACGTGTATAGTTTTTAATATGTATATATAGAACACGTGGGGTCTTTGTTCTCACAGAGCATGGTCTAGTGCTCTAATGGCTGGGACAATGTTGGTTGAACTTGAATGTGGATATCAATGTGCTCTTTTCCCAGTGATTTGAGATCCCCCTTTGATATTTAGGATATCCGGTGGACCTAGCAGATATCCTCAACCTAATAGCCATAATGTTGTAAATGTTCCAATGAAATTGCCTGAAGGGAACAAGGCCAGGTTAATGTGGATGACTGGGAAAAGAAGAGACTAGATCAGGTTTTTTTAAAAAAAAAATTTTGTTTATTTTCCAGCCTTTAGCTTTTTTCTTAAATCAAATGCTCTTTATATAGCTTCCCTAGGCCACAGATTCGTTTGTCTACTCTGCTTCTAGCCTTCCTGGGTAGAAGTTTAGTTCCCTGCAGCCCCAGAGGTTTGGAAGTGTGTGGCTGAGGGTTACACTCAGAGTCTGTGGGCAGCAGCTTCACTGGGCTTGCCTACCCACTGTAAGGAGACTCCAATACATCTTGAGAACATTCTCATGAAACATCAGCAACATTGATTTTATCCCTCTTTAAAAGACAGGAAACTGAAGCTCAGAGTTTGCCTACCTAGAATATGCACAGCTAGTGAGGAGTGGAGATTAGACTTTACCCTACGTTTCCCTAAGAAACTTGCTCCTAGTCTACTGACAGCACTTGATTTCCAGGCTAGTGGTTTGAAAACCACATCATCTCTAGATTTGTACATTGCTGCACATGTAGTGGACATGGATTATATCTGAATCACACACAGCAATTTTAATAAAAGAGGTGGCTCTTTGCTCCAGGGAATTTATAATATCACTGAGTGAACAGAACACGAAATCAAAGAGGAAACAAAGCTTCCTTGAGACAAAGCAACACACAGAAAGCTCACTTGGTGCTGGGAACCTGAACCTGAGAGTGGTGGCAATTGTCAGGATTGGGAGCAGCAGGTGCAAGATCCAGTGGGTCAGTTCTAGAATTTCTGATTGGAAAGTGGAAAAGCTCAATGGATCATCTGGACTTTGAAATGTATCTCCTTTCCTCCTTCTCCACTCCCCCAACAACAACAACAAAAAGCCCCGCGGGAAACTGTCATACAACAAGGTAGTTGATGGAATAATGTACTCTCCTTCCAGATACCCACTTGGAGGATGCAGATTCTACCCTTGAAGCTATATGCTACCATTTCTGAAACTTTAATATATCTGTGACAATAACAGAAGGAGAGAAGGGAAGTATTAGGACTGCAAATTCAGGGTGCATGATCAGCCTGGCACTGAGCTTGCAGACTCCCACAGTCAGGGAAGGCGGGGCTCACTTGCTGAGCCCTGTTAGCTGAAGCTTCGGGCTTCACCCGAAGCCCAGAGGTGAAGGCATTCTGAAGTTGGTTGAGGCAAAGCAAAACTAGAACAGTCTTCTCAAATACGTGACCTGTATTCATCTACCCTTTGGATAAGTTAGAAAACAGAGGCTGAGGACCATAGACCCAATCATGTGACTCCCACAATTAATGATTTCCTAAACAAGGGGGTAGCAAAGTACCCCCTCTGTCCAAGCCAAGCCCCATCTGTTTGTATAAATAATACCTTCTTGGACACAGCCACACTCATTCATTGATATTCTCTAGGGCTGCTTTCCTGGGTACAAGAAAGATGTCTAGCCAGGAAAGATAACAATATTTACCAGCTGACCCATTACTGAAAAAGTTTGCCAAATCCTGAAGACGGACAATTACTGGGGTAGGTGTCTCTGCTCAGGAGACACGTTTATGTGACAATTTCTGAAGGGAAGCTAACCCTGGTTTGTCTGCCAAATAAATAAAATATTACAGACCTTCCCAGTCAAAGGCATAGAGCACAAGAAAGAAAGAAAAATAATAATAAAAGGTAATCCCATCGGATTTATCGTTTCAGCCCTGAAGCAAGCTGAGTGCATCTAAAGAACCCTTTCTCAGTAGAGTGGTGAGGCTGTCGAGCAGGGGACCCATCCACAGGAGCTGACAGGGACACCAACTCAGGGACAGGGGTGTTGCTGTCGCAGGTCAGTGCTGGCGGGGAGACCACAGTCCTCTGAAGACCAGCCTTAATTTGTCAGGTGTTTTCTGGCATCTGAATCCTACTTACAATTGATATGGGTGGGGTGAGGGGGCTAGACTTTCTGTTAAAGGACAATTTGCAATTGAAATATGATCGATGCATTATTAATGCCGGGAGCCATTCTGGGGCAATATTTATTTATTCTTGTATTGTCAGAAGGGTTTCACAAGAGAAAGGTTAAATAAAAAAAAAAAAGAAAAGGACAGGAGAATGACAGAAAGAAGAAAGAGAAAGGAGACGGGCTGACAGAAAGAGAAGAGTGGGAAAGAAAAGAGAGAGGCTGGCTTTTTTTTTTTTTTTTTTGATGTGTTTGCCTTCACGACTTCGAAGTTCTCGCTAATTCCATCTGTCCACAACAGAGCCATCGACGGCGAGAAAAAGCATTTCCATATGTGCAAATTAGCATCCAGCCTCCCTTAATCTGTGCCGTGGTCCTCTGAAGTAGATGGTGAGCTCGCCTGCCAAACCCACTAATGGCATCCAAATAGAGACATTATTGGCTGGAGTTGCTGCGGGTCTGCTCTCTCCTCCAACTCCGAACCAGCCCTGGTCTCCTCTGCTGCTTCCACTCTGAACTGATGGTGTCACTTTGCTTCATTTCCAGTAAACACATGGCCCCAGCAGCCCCACTCCCTTAATGAAAGCCCCTTTCCCTGCGGAGCCATGCGTCTCTCTTCTGATGTGATTGGGCCCTTACATAATGGCACTGTGGTTGCCCTGCCCAGCAGCAGCTCACACACGGCCAGACTGGCTTTTGGAGATTCAGAAGAATGTCTGCGGGCATCTGCTCCAGGTCTGTCCTCTGAATGGGATGGAAGGGAGCGCACAAACCTTGCCCAGCCTCTCACCCACTGGCAGCCACACCCTTCTCTCTTCTCTTGTTCCTTTGCTTATCCAGATAAACCTGGTTCCTCTCTTTCTATTTCAGTCTTGCTCGGGAGACAGCACTTTATTCATTTATTCGACAAGCATTTATGAAATTCTTAGGAGGTGCAAGAAAACAGCAGAGATGGGGTGCAGTTCCTTTTCTCCTGATGCTTGCACTCCACTTGTGTAGATACAGGAGGCAGAAAACAAGCAGTTGGAGGTGCTTTGCAAAGCTAGTGTGTAAGGAGCTGGCGGGGAATGTTTAGAAGGGACCTCCCTCAACATATGATTTTGGTTTCCTGAGTTTCAGCCTCGGCATTTTCTCAAGATTTTGGCTTAAGCCCATTCCTTTTACCAAGCCTATCCTGACCCTCTGGTGTGGCTGGTGTCGACTGTCCCAGCCCTGAGTACAAAGAACCCGTCCCAGCGCTGACATCCTTAAAGGATCCAAGGAAACACTTCTGTACCTGGATTATATTTTTCCTTGTAAACCTCTTGGGGAAACCATCTCTTGCCTATTTACTTGGGAGAACACAAGGCAGTTGGAGCAATTGGAAAGGTGAACCCTGAAGGTCGTGGAGTTTCTCAGTCCCTTCCTATGCCTATGGGATTTTTCCATCTACTCTTTGGAAGCTCCCACACTGCTGATAGCATTTCTGTCATGGTTTCGTTGTTAAAAAGACAGATGCCAATAATATACTGTGACAGAAAGTAAAGCATTCTGCCCACCCTTTTCATTTTATCTGTGCCCTTTTCATTCCTTCTGGATATCAGAGGGTGAGAATCAAGGAAATCAAACACCTCATGAAAGACCGACCAGTCCAGTACTCTTAGAGAAGAAGGAGGTGTCACGTGATCTTGGGAGACACTCATGCACCAGGAGGTTAATGCTGTATGCCTCCATCTTCTCATTCAGAAGGTGAGTCTTCCTAAAGAATCCCCTTTTCTCCTGATGCCATCTTCAGCCTCGCTTGGATTTTCAGTGGATGGATGAGGCACCGTGCTGGGTTCCCTCCAGGAGGGCTGGGAAGGACAAGGACCACAGTCCCTCTTCTTGCATTCCTATACAGTGACCCACTCTCATCTTCTGTCTGCGTGCTCCTGATTCCCTGCAGCTGTGGAGAACTTGCAAGAATAATTGAGGAACTCCAGAGCATGTAGGCTGGAACCAGAGGACCTCAGAAAGCCACATCATCTGCTTTTCCGACCCCTCATTTTATAGAAGAGAAAAATTCCCGAAGAGACAGATGAACAAGAAAAGCACTTAACCTCAGCAAGGTCTTAGACAAAACTGCATAACTCTTCAGATCATCACACTCTGCTCCCAAAGGCCCAGGCAACAGACTTGGAAGAAAGAAGAGAAAATGCGGATTCAGGAGAGCAGCCTGTGGAGCAGAGAATGGCTGTTACGTAAGATTGGTGCTATCTATTCTATGCGGTTCCAAGGGCAACCCTAGTAATGGTGGCTGGGAAATCACAGAGAGAGCGATAATGGGACTCCATATAAAAAATTCTTTCCTGACTTTCAGAGTATCCAAAAAGGAAGCCAGTTTCCTCAGTGTGGACATCAAATAATTAGCATTCTTACAGCAATGGAAATTACAGGGCAACTGACATTTACAAAGCACGTTCCAGGCCACCAAGTCCTCTTCCACACAATCATTTGATCCTAATATCATCTCCATGAGGAAGGTACTAATTTCCAATCACTTGCTCCAAATGAGGAAACCGAGGCTGTGCAGGTCACAACAAATGATGTAAAAACCTTCAGGACTCACCATGAGCAAAGCCCAAAGCCAGGCTGGACCTCCTGCCTTTACATTCCAAATGTATCATTATTATAAATCCTCTGTACCAGAGGTGCTTTTGCACAGGGCTCCAGCTTCGTGTGAGGTCTCAGATCAGAGCAAACAAATGTCCCTTCAGAAGGCTAAAGGGCTGGGGCTCCCCAGGTGACCTGATAGCCCGTGACCACGCAGCTGGTGCATGCACGTGATACCGTTAAGGACATTTGCTCTTTTCAATCCACCGCCTTTACTGTGTTATGCAAAGATTTTGCATGGAATTCCTTCTGCATGAAGTATTCCTCCCCTACTTCCTGTGATTATTAACAAATATTAACTCAATAGTTCATATTTACATAAATATACTTAGGATAAAATCTTAAACTCAAGCCATCATCTTTTCTGTGAGCCCCTCAGACTCTCACTGCCACTCACAAGTACCCACCCCACAAACACCTTTGCCTTGAATCATCAACCTGATCTGTAATTTGTATTCTCTTATTTATATCTTTGATTTGACTATGAATGCTTTCAGAGAAGGACCTTGTCTCATACACCTTAGACATCTTTGTCCCTGGTATGCTGTAGATGCCAAGTAAAATCTGAATGAATGACTGACGTATACACACCAAGCCTATTAGAAACTGCTTGCCTCGGGATACCCAAATTTTCTCTCTCCCACATACCCACAAGACTTCGGTTTCTGCTGCAAAAGACAGAACCATACCTGGTGTCCTTGCCAGCTTGAATGCTGGGAAGGTCCTTGCGGCTGCTAAGCCTGCCTTGCCTGGTGGTGCCAGGAATGGAACCACAGCCTCTTGAACATAGCAGATTCCATATGCTAGCCCCCTAGTCTGCTAAATCACCAGCCAGTCTAAATTTGAAACACTTCTAAAGTGTTATACAATGTTGCAATAATGTTTTTATAAAACAAAGGCTGAGTTACTGGAAGCCATTTTTGACCAATCAGCATCTGACTGAAAGAGGAGCCCCGTTTGTACCATGGGTGACACAGCACTAAGAAAAAAAAATACGGCAATCAAAGCTCAGCCAGGAAACTTGTGGAAGTTTTGAAAATAAGGAAGGGGTGGTGATGGATCATGGTTGAAATGCGACTGAGGAAAGGCCAAGGAATACGAGTTGAAAGTGGTTTAAAGTGAAGACGTTGAACAGAAATCCCAGGCAAATAATGGTCAGCTTTTGGGTCCTGGGGATCAGTTGTACTGGGATGGAATGGTAGATGCTACTTAGAATTAGGAAAATGATGTAGGATCTTAGCTGTCAATCAAGTTTCACCCTCACGAAGCTTCATGCACTTGGGTGATATTAACGGTGGTAGTGTCTCAGGCAAGGGAGATGATTGCCTTGCCCCGGCCCATGCCAGCCAGACCACACTTGGCATTTTGCATTTAATTCTGAACACCAGGATGTTCAGGGAGAATCCTTAATGGGGAGTGATTGAGACATAGACAGCATACAACATCAGCGCCTATCCAGAAAGAAAGCGTAAAGATAAACTTGAAAAGAAAAAATACTGACTATTGGAGGCAGGAACTATGCTCAAATAGCTGAACAACTATAATTAAAGGCCTGGATGTGTTTTCACCAAATTCCTTGCTCATTTTGGGCCCTCTGTGGTGAGTTCTTGCATGCATGGACAGATTGATGAGAGAAGGTGGACAGATAGGGAGGGTGGAATACCTGGGGCCCTTGGAAAGTAGAATCACGGAGGATGCTCCCATGTGGTGGGAGGAAGAAGTTTCCAACAGAATGAGCTCTTCAGAGAGATGCTGACTGTCACAGAGAGTAGTGAATTATCTGCCACTGAGGATGCTGAAGCAGAAAGGGATAGGCCCCCCAGCCAGAAATGCTGAACCACGGACCCAAATGACAGCTGGGGCAGTGATGTGCAGGCTGGGTGAGCTTT
Source organism: Leontopithecus rosalia (assembly GCA_028533165.1). Lineage (NCBI taxonomy): Eukaryota > Metazoa > Chordata > Mammalia > Primates > Cebidae > Leontopithecus > Leontopithecus rosalia. The sequence goes on from CM052655.1 coordinate 117,056,669, forward strand.
GAGTGAGTTAGGATACTTCTTACTGTAGCCCACGGAAATCCAACTTGAGACAGCTGAAGTAACCAGGGCCTGTGTGAGTTCCCCTGGCAAGAAGGTTAGGGACGGGGCAGCTCCTGGGCTGGTAGGTTTTGTGGCTCCGTAATATTTTCACACTCCACCGTCTTCAACATGTTGTAAGCAGAGTTCCAAGTACTGTAGAAAGACACAGAGAAAATAGTGGCGTGGGACTGAAGGGTTTGTGTTCTGAGGCCCCCAGGCTTAAGCTGGGTTCCTTCTCCCCTGGTGCAGTCAGCAGAAGCAGAAACAAAAGCAGGATTTGGTTACCAAAAGGAAGTGATAGGAGGGATAGTTGTTGCACAGGCAGCCAACAGTGGTTGCCAGAGCATTTTAGAATTCCTTCTCAGCTAATTTAACTGAGGCTTATATAATATACATATATGTATTTAAATATCAATTTTTCCTATTTAAATAGATAATGGCATATGATAGCTAATACTACAAAGGTGGCCAGGCGCAGTGGCTCACACCTGTAATCCCAGTACTTTGGGAGGCTGAGGCGGGTGGATCAGCTGAGGTCAGGAGTTCGAGACCAGCATGACCAACATGGTGAAACCTCACCTCTACTAGAAAGTAAAAAATTAGCTAGGTGTGGTGGCACACGCATGTAATTCCAGCTACTCAGGAGACTGAGACAGGAGAATCGCTTGAACCCGGGAGGCAGATGTTGTTGCTGTGAGTCGAGATTGCACCATTGCACTCCAGCCTGGGTGAGAGAGGGAGACTCCGTCTCAAATAAAACAAAACAAAACAACTACAAAGGTGTATGTTGCTTCTGAATACCTTATTATTTTTGAGTTCTCTAGTTCTTTGCAAATATATGGACTCCGGGCATGTGTGTGTGTGCATGCAGAGTATTTTTACCTAAATAGGAGTGCACTATACATATACCTCTCCTCACCAATTTTTAGTTTACTTATCAACAGGTAGAGCATTCCATATCAGTACAGTGTGTGGTTGTATATCTGTGTAAATATGTACGTGTGTGTTTATACACATACACCCATATATACATATATGTATACACATATATATTTATAAATAATAAAATTAAATGCATCTATTTAATTTCATATATATATACATACACACACTTAAAGAATTATCTTTTTAATGACTGCTTACTATTTTGAATATTTAAGGCATTTACTGTATTTTGATCCTACAGATTGTATTGCAACAAATATCTTTATACATTTGCTTTACACAGTCTTCATAGACAGTTGAGTCAAAGCATTTGTGAAGCTTGATTCTAACTAGTCACTGCTGAATGTCTCTGCACTAGTGTTGAAGTAATCTGCACTTCCAACAGCGGTGAAATTCCACACATAGCTCCCACACTCTGCCCCACTCGATGTGTTTTTAGACTCATCTTTGCCAATCTGATAGGAGAAAACTAATATTTCATAATAGTTTTAATTTGCATGTATCTTATTACAAGTAAATTTGCATATTTTCGTCTGTTCATATGAGCTAATGTTCATAGAAAAACTATTTGTTCTCATCTTTTGCCTGCTTTTTCCCCTAATTTAAAAAAAAAATTCCTTAAATGACTAAGTTCCAAGAAGTTGATCAAGCCTCTTTCTCTTATCTTTTAGATCATGGTTTAATCTGGAAAATATACGAATGTGAGACAAGACGCGTCTCTCCTTCTTTTCCTGTGGTCACAGAGAGCCACGTGTAGGCAGGGATCTTGGGGTAGTTGTCTGCCCTCCACCCAACACTTGGCCTGGGACTTGATCAAGCCGCTGCCATTCTGAGACTTCCTTCCCCCCAACAAGGGATCTAATCCACGGAGGTGCCTCGTCTCTTGGGGGCAGTGAGGCATGAAAATGAGCTGGTGAGTGTGAAACCCTTTTCCAGACTGTAGAGCTAGTGTGTGTCTCAAGGCTGAAGCTCAGCCTGTTGTAGGGCTGGGCAGAATGGAACACTTTTCTTATTTCTATTTCTTCTGTGCCTCAGATGGTCAGCAACACCCACAGTGAAGACCCTGCATAAGGGACGCCAGAGGCACGACTGCCCAGGCTGCACCGCTGCCTGGAGACCCACTTCTCAGACCTGGCGCCCATGGATGGAATGGCAAGCCAGGCCCCCTTGAGCCTCCCCAAACCCCCAACTCCTTTTCATTCCTGACTTCGATCCCTAGAATCTGAGCTCTCCTAAGATTACCATTCAAAACCAAGCAACTGCAAAGCCATCGGAAGTCCCTTGCTAGCTGAATGTCCCAGCTCCTCAGTGGGCAGAGGTGCCTTCTGAGCAGGGCGGTCAACTGTAGCATGACGCTAAATCTTCCTTCAGTGTGGCATGAGCCTAAATCTTCATTTCAGCCTCCCTGTTTCAGGACTTATGAATTATTAACGAGCCCTCCATTTGTAATGCCGGGCTCTCTGCTTCCTCCAAATTAAATCACTGAGGAATATATTTGATTATAAACATACTTAGTAAATGTTTTCATTGTTGCTTTCTGTAGCTTCCTTTGTACTAAAGTGTTACAATGTCAAAAAGTCAACCGCAAACATCTACAGCCACCGTGTAAAATCATTTAAAGCAAACACTGGGCAAATTAAGTAATCAGAATTGAAAACCACTTTAGGACAATAGTGAATATAATTTGGCATCTCTCAAAAAAGTGGGGGAGGGATGCTGTAGCAGCTGAGCACTTCTGGAAGGGGACCTGAAACTGACAGAAGAAAGCTGAGCAGGGTCGGCCGCATCCGTCTTCCTGCTTTCCCCACCCAGACTAAGACGAAGTCTCTCTGTGCCTCTCTTTCCTGATCTGCACAGTGGGAACACTAAGTCTATCTGACCTACCCCACAGAGCCTCTAAGAAAAGTGATTTTATGGAATGTAAATTATCTCCAGATGTGAATGCCAATTATTGTTTTAACAAAAGTAAACAATGAAAAATCTGAGAAGATGGAGTGTAACAAATATTTAGTCAACAACTCCTGTGCCAGCAAGACCGTGGGCTAAGGGGTGCACAGATTTTATGGGTGAACATTAATTAACATGCTTCCTGTCTTCTAGGAGCTCACAATCTAGTGGGTAAGCAGACAGACAAAACAATTGTCCGCTTTCGACTGGACGAGTCCAGCGCAGCAGGCACAAACCAACTACTCTAAGTATAGAAGATGGTGTTACAATGATCCCACTTGTCCAAAGTTTTAGCTTCTGTGATTCAGTTACCTGAGGTTAGCTATGGTCCAAAATAGGTGAGTACGGCAGAATAAGATATTTTGAGAGCAAGAAAGAGAGACAAACCACATTCATATAACGTTTATAACAGTGTGACATTAACATTGTTCCATCTGATTAGTAGTTATTATTGTTCATCTCTTTCCATGCCTAATTTATAAATTAAACTTTATCATGAATACTTATATGTAGGGAAAAACATAGGCCACGGGGGTTCAGTGTTATCCGAGGTTTCCGGCATCCACTGGGGTTCGGATAACAAGGATGAGTAGCTACTGTGTATGAATGACACTGGAAGGATGTGGGGCTCAGGGACAGAACTTTGCTTGTAGATTTGATAGCAGAGAAAAGATGGAATTTATGATGGGATCAGAGACATCACAAGGATGCTTCTGGGTGAGAAGGACGGGAGGAGAGTTTCAGGAAAGGGGAGCAGTGCTCATGCAAACCCAAGGTATTGGGCATTAGAGAGTGTGTTAGTCTCCTCTCACGCTGCTAATAATGACACACCTGAGACTGGGTAGTTTACGAAGGAAAGAGGCTTAATGGACTCACAGTTGCGCACGGCTGGGGAAGCCTCACAATTACTATGGAAGAGGAAGAAAGAGCAAAGGGATGTCTTACATGGCAGCAGGCAAGAAAGAACATGAGCAGGAGAACTTCCCTTTATAAAAACATCAGATCTCATGAAACTTATTCACCATCATGAGAACCTCACGGGGAGAACCAGACCCCATGATTCAATTACCTCCTATCAGGTCCCTCCCATGACAGGTGGGAATTATGGGAGCTACAGTTCAAGATGAGCTTTGGGTAGGGACACAGCCAAAACATATCAGAGAGCACTGCCTTGAGGATCAGAAAGTCAATAATGTTTACAGCTAGGGTAGAGAGAATGGCTCTGGGCAAAATGGCTGGGGCTCAACTATCAAGGGCTTTGACTGCCATCTTGAAGAGTTTGGAGCCTCCTCTATGGCTAAAGGAAACCACTGATACATTTAAGTAATACATTGTTACCACAACTGTCTTTTCAAAAGATAACTGAATGACTACCAAAGGCAGTGAAGTGGAAAGGGAATGAGTTTGGGAGCCGGGGAGACCCGGGGAGACCCGGGTTTAACTCCATAGCAGCTATGTGACCTTGATAAAACCCTTCAGCACCCTGTGTCTCACTTTCTCCATCTGTGCCATGGCGAAAACATGGCCCACTTCTCTGAGTTGCTGGGAGGAAAAACGAGACCATGTATGTAAAATTTCTAGCCTTGAATCTCACATAGAAATAAGCAATGAGGCCGGGCGCGGTGGCTCAAGCCTGTAATCCCAGCACTTTGGGAGGCCGAGGCGGGTGGATCACGAGGTCAACAGATCGAGACCATCCTGGTCAACATAGTGAAACCCCGTCTCTACTAAAGTTACAAAAAATTAGCT
>CM052655.1:117061848-117088387 GCA_028533165.1 Leontopithecus rosalia
GATCTCGGCTCACCGCAACCTCCGCCTCCTGGGTTCAGGCAATTCTCCTGCCTCAGCCTCCCGAGTAGCTGGGATTACAGGCACGCGCCACCGGGCCCAGCTAATTTTTTGTATCTTTAGTAGAGACGGGGTTTCACTATGTTGACCAGGATGGTCTCGATCTTTTGACCTCGTGATCCACCCGCCTCGGCCTCCCAAAGTGCTAACCTGGCTTTTTCACTGAATCAAAAACCATCCCCTTTCCAAAAAAAAAAAACCCAAAAATCATCATTATTCTTGTTTATAAATAATTTCCATACTTTATTATTAAAGACAGCATCTTATTTCATTTTTGGAGTCTATAATTGTTTACTGAACTAGTTCTTGAGCATCTACTTGCTAAGTTAGTGTGGTGACTTGGAGGAGGCCACGGCAAAGATTCAGAGCCAAACTCCACTCAGAGCTGGATGACACTGAAGCACATTCCTTTGTCTCTTGGCATCCCATCCCCTCCTCTGTAAAAGGAGGGTAAGAGCACCTACCTCCTATCATATTTTGAGGCTTAAATATAAAGCCCTAGAAAGCTCCTAGCACAGTGACTCGCCTATGTCAGATACTCAGGTAACCCTCTCCAGTCATTGGCCACGTTACTTGGACAACTTTTGCTTTTTCCTCACCCATTTAGAAAACGTGGGAAACCTGTAATCCCAGCACTTTGGGAGGCCGAGGCGGGTGGATCACGAGGTCAAGAGATCGAGACCGTCCTGGTCAACATGGTGAAACCCCGTCTCTACTAAAAATACAAAAAATTAGCTGGGCATGGTGGCGCGTGCCTGTAATCCCAGCTACTCAGGAGGCTGAGGCAGGAGAATTGCCTGAACCCAGGAGGCGGAGGTTGTGGTGAGCCGAGATCACGCCATTGCACTCCAGCCTGGGTAACAAGAGCGAAACTCTGTCTCAAAAAAAAAAACAAAAAACCGTGGGAAACTATTAATACAAACAGGTTCATCTTCCAACTCGGGAGTAGAGGTACAAGTAGGCCAGGGAGAGCCAGTCTTCCCACGGTCACCTTCTTGCTCTGTCGTACTCCACAGTTGTTGTGTCCTGCATAGCAACTGCAGGGCAGAGCAATTGTTAGGACCAGGTGCCACTTCTCCCTGCCACCAGCAATGTGGAAGCAGTGAGGAGAGAAGACAGGATCCCTACTTCTGGGGTCTGAGGAAAAGAGAAGGCACATTTCTGCCTTATTTGGCATAATGAGATGGAACTCAGGTTGCATTACCCAGCAGGACCATATTGTAAGTGATAGCTAGGTTTCCAGGCTAGACCTCAAAAGCTTCCACTACCTAAAAAGACCCTGGGGTCCCATATAAACAGGGCTGCTTCAGTTTACTCTAACAAGTACTGACTTCAGGTTATCTAAAAGTTTTTAAATACAACCAAAAAATTTCTACTCCTACAGGTGATGTCAATGCTGTGGAAGGACAGTGAGAAAAATGTCTGTGGTGAGTCTCTTAGTCTGTTTTCTTCTGCTCTAAGAGAATAGCTGCATCTGGGTAATTTACAAAGAATGGAAACATTTCTCGCAGTTCTGCAGTCCAAGAGTAAAGTGTTGGCATCCTGTGAGGCCTTCTTGCTTGGAAGAAAGCTAAAGGGCAAGAGAGGACGTGCAAGAGAGAACAGGAAATGGGGATGGTTTCATTTTTTTCTTTTTTTGAGACGGAGTTTTGCTCTTGTTACCCAGGCTGGAGTGCAATGGTGCAATCTTGGCTCACCGCAACCTCCGCCTCCTGGGTTCAGGCAATTCTCCTGCCTCAGCCTCCTGAGTAGCTGGGATTACAGGAACGCACCACCATGCCCAGCTAATTTTTTGTATCTTTAGTAGAGTCGGGGTTTCACCATGTTGACCAGGATGGTCTTGATCTCTTGACCTTGTGATCCACCTGCCTCGGCCTCCCAAAGTGCTGGGATTACAGGCTTGAGCCACCGCGCCCAGCCAGGATGGTCTCATTTTATAGGAACACAATTCCTGGATAATAGTATGAATCCATTTATGAGGGCAAAGCCCTCATCACCTAATATCGGGACCTCTGATAGGCCCCAATGTGTGTCACTCCCCTCTGTGTGTCCACGTGTTCTCACCATTTAGCTCCCACTTATAAGTGAGAACATTCGGTATCTGATTTTCTGCTCCCACCTTAGTTTGCTAAAGATAATGGCCTCCAGCTCCATTCACATCATTTCAAAGGACATAATCTTGTTCTTCATTATGGCTGCGTAGTATACCACGGTGTATATGTACCACAGTTTTTTAAATCCTGTCTCTCTCATTGATTGACATTTAAGTTGATTCCATGTCTTTGCTGTTGTGAATAGGGCTGCAGTGAACATACATGTGCATGTGTCTTTATAATAGAATAATTTATATTCCTTTGAGTATATACCATACCAAGTGTGGCATTGCTGGGTGGAATTAATATTAATATTAATTTTTCTGTCTTTAAGTCTTTGAGGAATCACGATACTGTCTTCCACAATGGTTGAACTAATTTATACACCCACCAACAGTGTATAAATTTCCTTTAGTCTTCACAACCCACCAGCATTGGAGGGTGGAAGGTATGTGGGGGGAGAGGGTTGGGAAGATAACTAATGGATACTGAGCTTAATACCTGGGTGAGGAAATAATCTGCATGACAAACCACCATACACACATTTACCTATGTAAAAAAAAAACTGCACATACACCCTGAACTTAATAAAAGTATTGTTTGTTTTAAGAAAAGGTCTCACGTCTCAACATCATTGTATTAGGGATTGTTTCCAATACACAAACTTTGGGGAACTCATTCAAACCACAGTAGTGAGAAAGAAACCTGTATACAAAATTGTACCTCATAAAACTATTAAATGATGAGGGCATAGTCCAGGCCGATCTGGGGCAGAGTAATTTTCAGGTCTGTGCAAGAGAAGTGAGTACAGAAGACATGAGCATATGTGAGGAAGAAAGCAAAGCTGAGTGAGGGTGGAAACAGATATTAAGTGTGTGTGAAGGGTGGTGTAAAGGTGAGGGGTACCGAGAGACCAAGTTAAAGGAGGCTTTAGAATCCATGTATTTTATTCTGGAAGCATGTCTCATGGAGATAGTCTATAGATCACTTGCACCTAAAAGAGTCATCTTAAAATGCAGATACTTGGCCTTAGTCAATCTTCAAATTAATCCCTGCCTGAGAGCAGGATGAAGTTACATTCTTTGAGCTACTGTGATTCTCGTTTACACTAAAATGTGTGGCCCTGACTTTTGAACAATGGAAAGGCACTAGACACCTTTGGGCAGTGGAATCCCAGAGTTGGGGGCAATTTCATTCAGACTCATTCACACTGCAGAACAATCTTCCAATAATCTTTCTGAACTATGTACAAAAGAGCATCGGCTCGGGGTTAAAATTCGAGTTTAAACATCTTTTAATTCTTATACCAACTTACTGAGGCAAGAATTTTGATTTCTGTCTTGAAGACACAAAAACCTGGGCTTAAAGTTACATGATCTGCTCAAAGCTGAAGCCTGGTTTGAAGACCCCGGGTCAAACCTGTGAGCCACAGTCTGTGCTCTTACTCATGTATTAACACCTCTTGGCCCAAGTGACCTGGATGTTCAGTCCAAAGCCATTCTGTGAATTGAGGAAACTGAAGTGAGTTGACCTGCAAAGGCCCCACAGTAAGCCAGCAGCAGACACAGTACCAGCTTCCATCGTCTTCCCTGTGGTCCTCCACGCTCCATGGCTGCTCCTCTTGGGTCTTCACTGCCACACCAGAGTCTCATTTCCTGAGTCATGGGAGGACTTTGACAGGCAGACTTCCCTCTTCCACTGCTTTCTGTCTGAGTGGCAACATCCCTGGTGACAAATACAAACTAATTATGGTCAGTCCCTCCTGAACGTCTCAGACAAAGGCAACCAGGGATTACACAGCTCCCGATTCCACCTTTTGATTTGGTATCTTGGATTTCAAGATGAGAGAAAACTCTTTAACCAGATTCCCATCAACGGACATGCTTAACCGTAAACCCCATGTATGCTCGTAAAATGTGTCATTTAAAGATGCTTTGGGTTGGCACCTGAGACTGTAGGCAAAACCAAGCCACGGCTTAATTAAATTACAAGTTCAGAAACTTAAAGAAATCCTAACTATAATTTGCTTGTGCCAAGCACTCAAATCCAAAGGGGAAGGCAAGAAGCACAGTGACTGTGTGGCTTCAGGAAAACCATGGGGAGTTTGCTACCCTAGTGCCTATCAGTCTCTGCCTCCATGTGTGAGAATCCACCTTCTCAACTATTAGGTCAATAACACGTGCTTTCAATTTGGCTGAATGTGCCCATTCAGCCCCCACAGCCGATCAGATTGTCAGGGAAACATGATGCATTTTAATAAACCCAATATTTAGCCAAATACAGCAAACTCTCATAATAACATTTTTTCCAGAGGGTGGGAAATGAAAATGCATTAAGCGGGAAATACCATGTGTGTAACCACCAGACCATGTCTTAAAAAGATAAGTGTTACATGTGGGGACAGATTCTAAGTGTAGTAATTACATGTGGATGACTGTGTGGGGGAGGCCTTTAAAGGTGCCGGGAAAAGAGAAGCTTCATGTCGGGGTGGGAAAGAGTCAGGGAGGGTGTGATCCACATGCCCGGAGTGCTCCAGCCATCCTCCTGCAGGCACCAAGGAAATTCAGGGCAGCCGGAAGCAAATGGTGGGATGAGGCTGGCTTTAAGGGACCTGGGAACCAGTGCCCAGCCTTCCTCTTCATGAACCTTGTGATACCAGCCAGGTCATTGGATATTCCTGGGTCCCCTTTGCCTCATATGGAAAGGAGTTTAAAATGCCCCAGTTTCTGGAAACACTCTGTCAAGTCCTCTTCATCATCTCTCTTCCTTTCAACCAACAAATCAGGTTGTCTGCCTTTTACTGAAAATAACCCAGTATAAAGAGTGAGATGCATTTGTGAGTAAGCTCACTCTAGTCTGGCTCCAGGGTTAGTGGAAGCTTCAAATAGCATTGTCTAATTTTTTTTTACTTTTATTATGCATTTATTTACATATTTGAGACAGTCTTGCTCTGTTACCCAGGCTGGAATGTACTGTTGCAATCAAAGCTTACTGCAGCCTCTAACTCCTGGGGTCAAGCAATCCTTCCTCCTCACCCTCCCAAGTAGCTAGGACTACATGTGCATGCCATCACACCCCGCTAATTTTTGTGGTTTTTCTAGAGCTAGGGTCTTGTTAAGTTGTTCAGACTGGCTTCGAAGAACTCCTGGCCTCAAGTGATCCTTCTGCCTCAGCCTCCCAGGTGCTGGGACTATAGGTGTGAGCCAACATGCCCAGTCCTTTACTTAAATTTTCATTGCAGTGTTTGCCAAGCTGCATTAGGAAGTTACAGATCAGTTTCCATTGTTCAGAGGGAAGGTGTTCAAAATATGGCTGCTGGAAAGATTGTCCAGGCAGCAGTGGGTAGGCATGGGCATGGTTTCTGAACCTGGCAAAAGCTACAGCTCGCGCTGGCATGCCGTCAAGGTGGAGGTCTCGGACTGGTCTAGGAGTGTGTTTGGTTCTGATTCCCCACATTGCAGAGCAACCCGCCACCCAGTCAGCCTGGATTTAGTAGGTGCTGCCCCTGGAACACACCATGCCTCACCAGTGCTAAACAGCTGACCTCTCAGAAACCGTCCTTGGTGCCTTCCCGCTGACAACCACTTGTGAGGTGTAGTCTGAGAGGTGCCTTCTCTACGACTAGCTCCTGACAACCAGCCCTCACAGAGGAGAAGGAGATCCCGCCTTCCCAGAATCATCAAAGGCCACTGATACTTACTAAGAGAAACCATAAATGATTGAGTGACCCAATCATTGGCTTAGCACTCTTCCTAATACCTCTCTGCTGTCCTGCCCGCTACTCCCAGCTTCATCCTCCGAATCTCATTTCTGATACGTCATGTCTCACTCCATGAACTGCAAGGCTTCTGAGTTTGGCATTCAAGGATTTCAGACCCACGGAATCATCTGTTACTTGTACATATTTGTTGTAGAAAGATGCTAATTTTCGAAGTTCAGCTTTTGCATTTTGTGGTTTGTTTGGTTTTTGTTGTTGTTTTGTTTTGAGACAGAATCTGATTCTGTTGCCCAGGATGCTCCATCATGCTCCATCATGGCGCACTGCAGCCTTCTTGGATCATATAATCTTCTCAACTCAGTCCCCCACCACCATTAATGCCTCCTCACTTTGCTTGACTAGCTAGTACTACAGACATGCACCAAACGCCCAGCTAATTTTTTAAATTTTTATATAGATGAGTGTCTCACTATGTTGCCCAGGCTGGTTCTGAACTCCTGGGCTCAAGCAGTCCTCCCACCTTGGCCTCCCCAAGTGCTGAGGTTATAGCAGTGAGCCACTGTACCTGACTGAAGTTCGGTTTTGAACTTACCAGAAAAATTACTTCTCTTTGAAGTCCATTTTTGCCATTTACTAGGAATCTTATTTTCTTTGAGAGGAGGTCTCTTAGCGCCTCCTTTTCCTAATTCAACATACGGGGATGTAAGTCCTAATGCAGAGGGCTGCAGGCTGAGCAGGTGTATCCGCAGCATGGCTGGGCTCTGCTGGGTCTGGGCAGCATCTTAGGACAGGTCAGCATCACAGTTCTGATGCAGGGCAACTTTGCCCCTCAAGTAACATTTGACAATATCTAGAGGCCTTTTTTGTTGTCAAACCTTGGGAGGAAAGTGCTGCCAGCATTTAGTAAGTAAAGGCCAGAGGTGCTGCTAAACATCCCAGAGTGCACATGACGGCCCTTCAAGTTATCCAGTCCCAAGTGTCCATATTGCTAAGGTTGTGAAACCCTGACCTAAATGAATAACTGCTTTCTCCAAAGCTTAAAAACGATCTTACCAAAAAACCAGAAACTTACATACAAAAAATAGCACCAATGTGGGTTTTTCTGCATTCTTACACTGCATCTTATAGATGTCTATAATAGACTATATATGTAATATTATTATATATTATAAATCTATTTTAATATTTATTTTATATTGTGTCATAATACAAAATTATGTCAGAATGTAAAATATATTATATAATATAAATGTATGTTTATATACATTTTGTATACACACAAAATAATTATATACCCAGCAAAACAGACTAAGGAAGACATGGATAGAAAGGAATAGTTGGTAGAAGGATCTGCTGAAAACTGCAGGACCACCTGTGCAGGCTCTGCCCAGACAGGAAAGAGTACAGACTCACACCTGTAATCCCAGAACTTTGGGAGGCCGAAGTGGGTGGATCACAAGTTCAGAAGATTGAGACCATCCTGGCCAACATGGTGAAACCTGTCTTTACTAAAAATACAAAAATTAGCTTGGTGTGCTGGAGGGCGCCTGTGGTCCCAGCTACTCAGGAGGCTGAGGCAGGGAATTAGCCTCAACCCAGGAAGCAGAAGCTGCAGTGAGCCAAGATCATGTCACCGCACTCCAGCCTCCATGAGAGAACAAGACTCCATCTCAAAAAAAAAAAAAAGTACACACCCCTCCTGTGCAGGAAAACCCCGTACCAGATGCCACTTCCTGCTCCTATCCCAGACCTGCTGGATGTCCCATGATTCTTCCAACATTCTTCAGATCATCGGCACACCACAGTTAGGGAAGCACAATGTTAGCCCTTCTAGGTTCAAGAAAGAAAGCAATTTCCCACCAGTAACCCTGAGTTGATGCCAGGCTGAGCTCTGAGGAATGGGCAAGAATGACTCAATTATTAGAAGTACAAAAATTGGAGTTTAGGGTTAAATCCACTCCCCCAGGACAGGTAAGATGTTCTGAATATTCCAGCAAGGTCTCAGCATCCAGGTCATTCCTTATCCTCTGCCAACTAGTTTCCCTTTAAAGCATAGTTTTGGATTTTTCTATACCTCACTCAACTATGGTGTCAATGCTGTGGCCCAACCTGCTGTATTTTCAGAAACAGGCATGTAGTGTTCACTTTTACATATTTACATAGTCATATTGGAGTCTTAGATTGAGGATAAATTGGGCAGCAGTAACTCTTTCACTTCTGACTACAGTGCAAAAAATAAAATCAATTACTCATAAACACTTGGATAAATTTAATTTTTTTCTTAAAGAGGGGAAATGAAAAGAATCAGCTTGCTCCTTCCCACACTGTAGTGACAAGATTAAAAATTAAATTTATACATATTTCATTTCTACATAATAAAGCCTTTTTGCAAAAAGAAAAAAAAAACACAGTTCATCTAATTAAATCAAAGAAAATCGCCTGCAGCGACGTTACAGTATTAACAATTAAGCCACTGCCAAAACCAGCCCTTAGAGTTCTTAAACACCTCCTGGGTTGAAAAACCAAGTCAGCTTTTGGTGGGTGTGTGAATTCTGGGGGTGATTTCAGGAAATTGTGGAACTTTTTCTTATGTCAATGTATAAGGGTGGGAAAAAGAATTTCAAAGCTATTTGAGAGTCACTGATACATTGCAGATAGCAACAAGATCTAGTTTTTGTTGAAAAAAGAAAAATCAAGAACAAAAACCAAAAATTCAGCCTGAAGCTTGGGATTAAAAAAATATATCAAGAATGATCTTTCTTCTTTTTATCTCGCAAATACTAAAACTCATTAAAATGTATACACCTTGAAATCCCTGATGAAGTGGGAAGGTTTCTGAAGATTACCTTGTAATACTTGATCACGTTGTTAACACAGATATGGTCAGTGTGTGGTGGGTGGCAGGCTTTTTGAGAAGTGTGATGTCCAGACATGGCGAAAACCTGACAGTCCCCTTTAGACTCAGCATTTGATAAGGGCTGGCTTGGACCTCTCCTATAGCGACCTCACTACCAGGGGGCCTGGGCCGATTAGCTGGTGTGGACAAGCTCCCTACAGGAGCACAGAACCCTGTCGTGTGGCCCTCCACTTCCTGCACACCATGTAGTCTTGTAAGATCCTAATTTGCTTTCTGATGGCATTCTGGCAGAACTGAATTTTGTTCTTGGAAATCGGGCCCTGGAACAGGGAGCAGCTCATGCAAGCCTTGGCCTGGATCCTGGTTTTGGTGAATCATTCATGCCTTCTTTTAGGTCAAAACAATGCTCCATGGCAGGTGCTGAGTAAATGTTTACTGAATAAAAGTTTCTTTTAGCAGCAGCTTGGCCAGGAGGGCAATGGGCCCAGTTGAGCCTGTGTGGGTTTCTGCATTCCTGGTTTCTTCTGCCTGGTGGAGGGTACGAATCCCAAGGAACCCATGTCCACTCTATGCTGATAGCTTACCGTCAGCCACAGCAAGTTCCAGCTACCAAAAAGGCTTTGCAGCTTGTGAAGTGTGTTCCCCCAATACATTGTTATTGGGTCCTAGCAACATCCTTGGGGGATGTGCAGGAAATCCACAACTGTTGGTCTAAAGTCCTCAAATTCAGAATCCTCTGAAAGCCAGATGTTTGTTCATAAATTTGGCACAAACATATGTGGTGGCAAAATCCGAACTGAACAAATGTGATGTCATTTATAATCTTCATTTATCCTACAGAATGACACTAAGCATAGTTTTGAGTACAGAAATATTAATGAGTTTACAGGGCACTCTCCCAGACCCCACTGGAGGTGACATACAGTATATCACATGGGCGCTTATTGCCTGTTTATTACTGGTTGCTGCGTAACAAAATATCCCAAAACTTCTCAATGTGAAGCAACAAGCAGTTACTACTTTACAGCTTCCGTGGGTCAAAAGTCTGAGCTTGACTTAACTGGATCCTCTGCCTCAGGGTCTGTTAAGAGGCTGAGATCAGAGGAGTAGCCCAGGGTCTTTCTCAGGCTTGCAGTAAAGGTACCAGCAGAGGCACAGTCATTGCAATGTTTCACTGGGACAGCATCCTCCTCTGAGATGGCTCACAAGATTGCTGGCAGGATTCAGCTCTTTACAGGCTGTTGGACTGACACCCTCAGTTACTCACTGGCTCTTGGCCAGAGGCTGCCCTCAGTTTCTTCCCAGATGGCTCTTTCCATCAGAGTAAGCAGGTAAGAAAGAACCAGAGAGCTAAATAGCACTGAGACAGAAGTCCCAGTCTTTGTAACCTAATCATGTGAGTGCTATCCTATCACCTTCCCCATATTCTTTCATTAGATGAGAATGAGTTGATCTACCCCACACCTAAGACCACGGGATTTCACAAGGACATGAACCTTAGGAGGTGGGTGTCTTTGGAAGCCATGTTGGAAGCTGCTGATGACATTACAATTCAAAATCTGGGGCCCTTGGCCCCCAGTTGGACTTGTATGGGCACCCTCACTTTACGATGTAGAAATGAGAACGGAGACATTAACTTTATCTTGTTCTAGTGCTCAGGACTGACAAGGGATGAGCAAATACTTGAACTTGTCCCCGCCGTGCTTACCTCCTGGTTCCTCATGCAACATGCTTCTAGCTCCATCCTCAAAGCAGTAAGGGGAAGCCAAGTGGGAAAAGGCACCCTCTGGAGACCTTATAGACATTGACTTGACCGTGGGTTCCCTCACTCACCAGCTGTGTGACCCTGGACATATTGCTCAGACTCCCTTCTGAATCGCAGTTTCTCATCTACAGAATAAGGCTACTCCTACCCAGCTGCTGCTGCTAGGAATAGTATATGGTATCCCCTGAAGGGCACCGATTGCAACGTGTGGCCACAGGTGCCCGGTGAATAGGAGCTGTTTCACCTGTGGGATTCCCCCTCAGTTTTCCTTTCTTCCGCTTCCTATGGCAGTCTTACAATGGGCAGGGAATGCACGAGCATCCCCATTTCACAGATGAAGAATTAAAGATTCGGAGGATGTCATTTGATTTCCCTAATGTCACCTAATTAGTCACTGTGACTACCTGACATGATTTTATGAATTTGGTTATAAGTGTATTTATTGTTTCCACAACGAGAATACAGACTTCATGAGAAAAGGAACTTCATTATCCTCTTTACTGCTCACCCCTGGTACCCCCATCCCTAGCTGCACAAAATTGTTGTTTTGTAAATACTTGTTTGAGAAATCAATGTGTAAGCCTGACATCGTTTGGATATATGTCCCTTCTAAGGAGATGGGGCCTGGTGGGAGGTGTTTTGGTCATCATGGGGGAGGATCCTGCATGGCTTGGTGCTGTCCTCGAGACAGTGAGCCAGTCTCATGAGATGGGGTTGTTTAAAAGTGTGTGGTGTCTCCCCTCTCTCTCTTGCTCCCGTATTAAGTGCCTGCTCTGCCTTCACCTTCTCCTGTGAGTGAAAGCTCCCTGAGGCTTCCACAGAGGCAGAGCAGATGTCAGTGCTGTGCTTCCTGTACAGCCTGTAGATCTGTGAGCCAACTGAACCTCTTTTCTTTATAAATTACTCACTCTTTGGTATTTCTTTATAGCAATGAAGGAAAGGCCTGATACAGAGCCCAAGTTTCTTCCCCGACCGATTGTCCACTGTGATCAACCTGCTAATCAGTGATTGACATGAAAGCCATCAGCACTTATTCAGTAGCTTTGAAGGACATACAGAGGCAGTGATTTTGAAAACTTCCATTAATTCACTCATCTATTCATTGTTGGTTGCTGATCCTGAAAGAATCTGATACAAGTTATTCATGAAACTACCCCAAATCTCACAAAGTCAGAAACTTTAGAAACAGTTCTCAAAGACCTCTGAAGCCCACTCATAGACCCTTGTGGTAAGAGTCCCAACACTAGGGAGGCATTTAGGAAAAGATGTTTTTGTTCTCATATAAATCAGCCTAACCCATATTGCTCTTCTTTTCTGAAATGCAATCCCACAGCAGTTAAGAGAAAAACAGAGTTTGAGGCTTTCATCTGCCCAATCCTCCTGGCTTCTAGGTTTGGTTTTTCAGAAGGAACCATGTGAGTATCACTTACTTTCTTTCTCCAACCCTCAGTCCTAGGGAAACACACAGTCTATCACAGGCAGCTGCACTTCCTGGAGACTCAAAGCCTCAAAGCCAGGCTCTTGCCCATGAGGCCTCCCCTTCACCAGCCAGATGCACTCCCCAGCCCTCACCTCCTGCTGGGGCCTGCTGCCTGCATGTGGTCTTCTCAGGGACCTGTATCTGATTCTAAGGCCAGGAAGGTCCCACCCTCCCCAGGGATTCCCTGACAATCTGCCCCATGCCAGGAGGCTCAGATATGGGAAGAGAGCTCTGGCCAATCTCAGGCAGCATGGTGCTGTGATGAGGGTCATGGGCTTTGCAAGTTCAAATCTCTGCTCTGCTCCATGAAGCTGTATGACTTTGGGAAAATTATTTAACCTACCTGAGACTCAGTTTCTTCATCTATAAAATGGATTGAACCAACATCTGCCTCAGAGATTGTTATGAGGAAGGAGTTAAAGCATGCCCAGCTTATGGCGAGCAGTTTATTCACGCTCACCTCATAGTGATCACATTGGCCCATGGTGACACTGAGCCGAGTAAAGCATGAGCTCCGTGTTTGTAAGGGGAGCCACACACCCGACCTACTCACTTTATGCCGTGGGCCAAATTATTTAGTCTATTAAGACCTCAGTGTTATCATAGAAAAATAATAATGGGTCGATTGTCCTAAAGCATGAGCCACACACCCGACCTACTCACTTTATGCCGTGGGCCAAATTATTTAGTCTATTAAGACCTCAGTGTTATCATAGAAAAATAATAATGGGTCGATTGTCCTAAAGCATGACATTCCAGAGCTAGTGGCACACACCAGCATTTCCTGAGCCAACCCCGCCTCTGTTCTTAGCTGGAGTCATGTGCCTGAGTCCTGGCCAATAGGATGTGCATGGAAGCTACCTTACCACTGCTCTCTCTTCTCTTCTTCAGAAATTGCGGGTGGCTTCTGAAAAAGGGGATGGCAGAGCCATCAGGAGGAAGCAGTGTGGGTCCCTGAGTTACTGCATGGAAGACAGCTACCCAGGAGGGCCACCCAGCACATAAAGGCCTGCAGTATGTCCGAGAAATCACTGTAGAGGAATTAGTTCTGAAATAGTTTTTACATATTTCTACATCTGGAGTGAAGGGAGAAATCCAGCACCAATTCTTCTTAAAACGGTAACAGCTAAACTTCTAGTGCTTACCGTGTGGCAGATGTTGAAGTGAAGCCTCTATGTATATTGTCTCAATATGCTCTTTTAACAATCGTTGAATTTAATGTTGTTGTTATTCTCAATTTATGGATAAGAAAACTTAAAGAGTCTATTGAGACTTAACTAAAGTCTCAAAAGTACTAAGTAGCAGATCCTATACCCAAAACCTGGACTTTATGATTTAAAACCTATGCATATTTTAACCACATTGCTAACATGATGCCTCTTTTTTTTAAAGGGGGTTCACTAAAAATTGGTAGAAACATTCCACGAGCAGAGACATTGCAAAACAGAGCATTCCAATGCCATAGGAGAAGGCAGATAGAGTGTTGTCGGGATTCAGCTGAGGAAAGGTGATTTCCAGCTGGGAATCAAGGAAGGCTCCCTGGCAGAGGTAGCATCAGCTCTATACATCCGCAATATCACATCCTCCTGGCCTCTGCATCATTCTTCACCTCCACCAGCTCTCTCCTCCATCAACGTGGTTCTTCCTTCTAATTTCCTCCTCCTCCCACTCCCTGTTTGTTCAACTGAAATCCTGTATCTTCTCAGAAGCTCCTCTGAGAAAACACAAGAACTTCTACTCAAGGGTAGGTCCATGTGTTTTTGAAAGGATTAATAGAAACTGCAGCTGTCTATCTGGAAGCATATATTGCAGAGAGCCCAGGAAGTGCTGCAGAGAGCAGCAGCATGCAGAGAGCTGAAGGGCTGGTGCCTTGGAGTCAGGCTCACTGATGGAAACGTGCTACAGAAGACGGCTAAACCCGGAACTGGGGTGAGGACTGCTGTAGTCCTCAGCCTCAAAGGTGAGGTTATGGATGTCAAATTAGATTAACATAATGTACAACATGTTACCTTCCTTATGAAACAATGTGTGGTAAGTTACATTGGAAATTCCTTAAATTTCTATCGGGGTAACTAACCTACTGTGTTACAGTCTCTGGGCCAGGGGCCAGGAGTATGTGATAAAGTTCTTGAGACAATTCGGAGGCATACTATTGGATGAAGAAATATGTTCTGAAATAAGTGGGTGAGTCTTGTGCTGTGGCTAAGCTGAGGCACATGGGCATGGGAGTATGGAGGTCAACAGGAGAATATTCTGCAGCACCAGCTACCCAGGAAGAAGTGCCTCAGGTACACAGACCAAACATGATACAAACAGGGTCAGGCTCTATTGCATTCTGCAGATGTAATTGTCTGGTGTTAGGCTTTCCTCCTTTGAAGTCTTCATTAGGTCCTTTATTCACGTGCTCTTGGAATGGTAGGATTTGGCAGTTAGTACCAAGAGGAAGAATTTGCCCTCAGAGATCTGAATTAGAAATAATTACCATTGCTATTAGCAATAGAGCGAGGATGAGAAAATGCAGCCTCAAAGACACAGAGGACTCTGCTCAAACTGAAGTGTTTTTCACAAACTGGAGAAGAAGAAAAGAGGAATCCACCCAAATTCCCACCCGGGAAGTCTCTAGAGCAGCCAGTTCATGTCATAGACAAAACTATCCTTCTCAGGACAAAAATGGAACCATCAATTCACAAAGAGGTTGAAAACAAAAAGAAGAATTCCAGTGGCTATTTGACTCTAATATCCAGCTAACCGAGGCAGAGCAATCAAACTTATTCTTTCTTTCTGGGTCATGCCACTAAAATAAAGCACTTTGGCCAATGTGATCGAGCAAATCAGTGAATTCCATGCTTTGGCTTCACAAAACGATTAGCTGCAATCATAAAAATTATATTAGGAATCCAAATTACTTCTAATGGAATGCAGTTATGAGATGATTTTGACAAACATTCTCAATTTACATATGGGGAAACTGAGGCACAGAAAGGAAAGAGGCTTAACTGAGATTACACAGCCAGGCTGTGGCCAGTGTTGTCAAAATTACCTGTGCCTGTGGTTTACTAAAGAAATTGACTGCTTGTAAGTCCTACGGTAGCCTCAAACAGCCTAAGAGCCAAGATATGGGCAGAGAAGACCTGAGGACCACCTAGACAAACCATGGATTTCATAGCAGAAACCAAGACTCAGAGCGATAAGGGGCCTAAAACAGCTTTCTGGACTCAATTTACCACGAGAAAGCACACTAACTGTATTAGAGACTGTCATACGCATTTAGTTATTAGCATTGTCTTCTATATTTTCGTAAAAGTAATGTGATACTTTGGATAAATTTTAGGATCAAGACAATTTCCTTCACTGTAAAGTGATAACTGGCTGGAGATAAAAATAAATGTGGAATAAAAAATCTGGATAGCTTAAAGATTTTTCAGATGACAATAGGCTGCCTTGTCGTTTTTGAAGAATGTTTGTTCATTACCCAAACAGTGGCTGAGCATTTACTATCCATTATCCATATGACTTATGAAAGTCAGAAAGTGACTGTTTTCAGGCTCTGCTTTTCAAGGGCCCAAAACTAGGTAGGAAAGACATGATTGATCGTTCACTTTTTCTGCAAACATCTTTGCTCATTTCCATGTAACTTGCTTCTCCTTCTGGTGGAAGCCATAAAGTTCATACCTCATTGACTTTGAACTTGACCAGTAGGATATGGGAGACAAAAAATATATACTGTCCAAGCAAATGCTTTAAAAGACATGGAAAGTTTCTTCCCCCATTCTTCTGCCTTCCTCCATGACAGTGGAGTGTCCCAGAGAGATGCTGCTCCATTAGCCTGGGTCTCAGAATGAGAAGACATTAGATGCAGCTCCAACCCACAGAGCTGCAAACTAAAGTAGAGCCAACCAGCAGCCTACATATAACATGAATGAGACATAAATATACATCGCTGAGACTGTGGGGCCGCTTGTTACAAAGCAAATCTGACAAATAGAGAGGACATAAGGATTTTACAAAGCAATTCTAACACAAGACAGAAGTTGACTTCTAAGAGAAATACAGACACAATTTTATGTCTATACAAAGAAGCAGATTGTGTCTGTTGATAAAAAGTAGGAAATCTTTATGAAGTGCTGGTATGAGAGCTGGACACCAAATCTAGGAGGACTTGAACCCTGAAATAAGATGGGAGAGATTCCGATGCTCACATTATTATTCAGGGCTGGGCAGGAAGTTGGCAAGGAGGCAGTAGGACTGGAATATCTGAGAAAAGCCTGATTCTCCTCCGTTATCTTGCAAATTCTCTAGGATTGTACTCATTTTTGGTGAACTACTGCCTATGTGTAGAATGTTAGAAGCCCTGGTCATAACAGATTAACTTCTTTCCCAGAGGTACTCTCACGAACAAAGTGCCTAACATGATATACATTGGATGGATATCAGGAGGCCTTGCCTGGATTTAGAAGTGAGAGAAAATATGAGACCAGTCATCAGAACTGGGCTTATTGTTCTTGAGATTTAAGGGCTTTGTGATTTTGGATTATGTTTCACCCCTACCTGGCCCCAATTTCTCCACCCATATACTGAGAGGCTGGAGTGAGAATCTCTGAGGACTCTTTTAATTCTGAAAAATCTGAGCTGCTAAGGATTCATTTTCATGAAAGACTCCAATGTTAGATTTCATTTTGGCTGCCAATTAAGTGTCATGTCACACACACATATAAGGTTGCTGTGTTGACCCAGACAATGAAAAACACCAGCTTTGTCTATGATAAAGGTCTACCAGTTAATTGCCAGGCTCCTCACTCCTCTGGGTCTCGTTCTTTCACATTCATGTTAACCTTTAATTTTCCTCTATCACTTTTTAAAAACAGTATGTATTCTTTAGGGAGCCTTTCTTCCTCACACCCTCTGAATCTTAACTGTTTATAAGCATTGCTGAATTCCATATTTGATATCTTCCATTTCTATCTTCTTATTTCTTCCTCTAATTCTGAAATAACCTGAAGCTTATCAATGTATGACTGTTTCTGAGTTGTTCAAGCTGAAAATCTGGGTTGTTCTTGACTTTATTTTAAATTTATTTTTATTATACTTTGAGTTCTGGGGTACACGTGCAGAATATGCAGGAATTTTATATAGGTATACATGTGCCATGGCGGTTTGCTGCATCCATCCCCCCGTCACCTACATTAGGTATTTCTCCTAATGTTATCCCTCCCCAATCCCCCCACCCACTGCTATCCCTCCTCTAGCCCCCCGACCCCTGACAGGTCCCAGTGTGAGATGTTCCCCTCCCTGTGTTCATGTGTTTTCATTGTTCAACACCCACTTATGAGTGAGAACATGTGGTGTTTGGTTTTCTGTTCTTGTGTCAATTTTCTGAGAATAATGGTTTCCAGCTTCACCATGTCCCTGAAAAGGACATTAACTTATCCTTTGCTATGGTTGCATAGTATTCTTTGGTGTATATGTGTCACATTTTCTTTATCCAGTATCCCATATACAAAAGCTATGCCTTTAGAAATTTCTGTTGGCCCTCTCTTAAAAATATATTTTAAATTTGAGCTCATCTCCCAACTTTGACACTATCACTCATTAGTACTCTTTCACTAAGTCTGTAATTTTACTATTGTTATAGTTTAATTAATATCCCTGCTCCTTCCCTGGTTCCTGGATGCTACTCTCCACACAGCTGTCTGCATGATATTTTACAAAGTAAATCCAATATGGCAGCCAGGAAACTGTAGTGCTCAGATCTCCTGCTACAAGGAGCATAAATAATCAGCAATCCCAGCTGCTGTTCCTCTGGATCCAGTAACATATTTGTGCCAATGCTATACTTCTCAAGAGCTTCCCCCAGCCAGTAACCAAGCATGATGAAGGTACTAATTCAAGCCCATAGCTGTAAGATGTAGAACTCTAGCAATTGATGACCTTGGTTTAAGAATAACCATTGCCTTGGACAAACATTTCTTGGAACTTTGAACAGTCCAAGGGGATTTCTAACCAATCCTCCTTCTCTCTCCCTCTTTTTATTCACAGAGGTCAGATCTGCATTGACGTTGGAAGGTGCTGCTCACTTACTTTAGCACTCAGAGGCTTTTGCATCAATGCATTTGTAAATGAATTCCAAAGAGGACCAATTCAAATAAATTTATTCTCAGACACATCATAATAAATCTGCTGAAAACTTAAAGAAAAAAAAATCTGAAAGCAACCAGAGAAAAGTTACATGTATCTTTAGGGAGAACAGTTATATAAATAATTGGAGACTTCTCATCTAAAACATTGAAGGCCAGAAGGAAGTGGACAACATTTTTAAAGTGCTGGGGAAAAAGATAAACTGTCAACCCAGATCTCTATAGCCAGTGAAATTATTTTTCAGGAATAAAGGTGAAATAAAAACATACTCAAATGAGAGAGCACTAAGAGAGAATTTGTCACCAGCGGCCTGTCTTTTAAAAAATGCTAAAAAATGTTCTTTAAATGAAAATGATTAAAAAACTACAAAAGAGATATAGTCGAAACCTCAATAGATGGTTGAGGTAATGATTTACTTCATGAATGTTCATTTCATTATTATGCTTCTTCACATGCATATATTAAATATATTGCTTTGTATAAGTCAAATATTAAACAATAACTTTAAAAAGAAATGAAAAGAGAAGAAACAGAAAATAAACTGGGTATACAACTGCTTAAGAAATGCAGAGCCAGGCCTGAGTATTAAAGCTGGGTTGAGTCTTGATTATTGAAAGGAAGGAAAAGCTTATCTGTTGTATAATAATGGCAAACAGCAAGATGTGTGTTCTTGTTTTCATTTGCTACATTGAAATCCGTATCCAAATCGAATGGTTTAAGCATCCGAGTCATTTATGTTTCTCATGAATCTTCAGTTAGTGCCGGGCTCAGCGGAGATGACTCCACTCACTGTCAGCAGGGAAGCTTCAGACCTAGGACTGAAATCCTTAAGGGTTTGCATACTTACAGGTTGGGGCTGGAAAGACGTAGCCAGCTGGAAGCTGCACCAGGTGGGATTCTGTGAGCATTTCATTCTCTTTCTACTTCTATGTGTTTTCTCCAGCCTGGTAGCTGCAGAGCAGTCAGACTTCTTAGATATCGGTACAGGGCTTCACAGATGTATTCCCAACAGAGAGAGATGGGAAAAGCTATGTGTCCTTTTCCAACTCAGCCTCAGAAACCATACAGTGGCATTCATGCCACATTCTCTTCATCAAGGCAGTCACTAAAGCCCACTCACTTGCAGGAGGAGGGACGATCAATGCTTCTTCCTGATGGGGAAATATGAGGGTTCTGGAAGAACACGTAGAACTGGAAATGTTGTTGTGGCCACTCTTGGAAAACACAATCATTTGCTGCTGTGTGTTATGTTTCAGTCAGCAGCCAGGCTGGAGTGGAATCGAGTCCGGGAAGAGATAAGCAAGAATAAAGGTTGAAACAACTGAAGAACCTGCTTGAGTATAGAATGAGGCACTCAGGTTTGCCATAGGAGCTAAAGAGAGTCACAGCAAATTCAAGATTTAAAGGATGAGGAGGAAAAAACATCATTCAAATAATATGTTTTGTGCCAACATGAAAAGGATGGATATCAGGTGGGAGAAGTTAGTGGAAGAAAGCTCGGGAGGATGCTTTGTCCAGCCAGGCTGGTGTAAGAGTACCTAGGGGTGGCTATAGAAATTGTAAGAAAAGAAAATTGTGCAATACTTGGAGGGAAAAGATGAGAACAGGGAGCTTGTATGTGAGGTGTCTGTGAGTAACCACCAGTTGTCAAAGGCTACCGGTCTCAGGGTGGCCTCTTTATCAATAAGCAGGATCTTTACAAGGAAGAACTCCTAAAGCACCACACCACTGGTTCTCAAAAAGAACCAGGCACCACTGCATTGCAGGCAGACTGTGGTGTCCTGTCAGGAGGGGAACTAAATAATTTAAAGTGATGTCGTCCATAAATATTTAAGCATATGAAACAATGTTCATGAGACATTGTTAAGTAAAAAAAAAAAAAAGGCAGATTGAAAATAGTATAAATGCACGGAAAGGAAAGAAAATGTTTGCTAAAATATTAACCGGATTTATTTCCAGATGGAAAAATTATCAACTACATTTTCTCACTTTTTTTGTAGGCTAAATTTCTATGCTAAAAAAATAGTAAATATATATATTTTGATCCAGGGAGGGTATGTTTTAATGAGATTTATTCAATCAACACTTCACTATCAAATTTTGTTTCTCTGTGAAGAGGTTTGCTTAACTAAAGCTGTTTTTTTTTTAACCTATTCAATTCATCACCAGATCTCAAATGTCACTCTCTTCCTGGATTCAAGGATGGCAAAATTATTTTCATAATAATAATGATATGTTATTTCTCTTTGTCATTGTGTTGGCATTTGCAGGGATGTAGGGTGAAAAGAAGGCTTCATATGGCTCTTTCATGTGAAGCAAGGTTTAGGTAGTGTCACCATGCTGTCCGAGAAGCTACTATATTCACTGCTACATACTTGTAGCCAAAAACAAGAAGGAGGGAAAAAATGGAAGAGGAAACCAGTTTGCTGAAGCATGTTCTTGATGAAGCAGTAAAAATATTAATTGTATGACATTTCTTTGTAATGTTATGTGTTACAGGATAGGAGCTACATGCCCAGTGTTTCTGCATGCCCTACGCTTGGGAAGGCACGTGTGTTACCGTGTGAGTTACAAGGTGAACTCATGGCTCTGTTCATAAAGCCGCCATTTTCAATTAAATGAGAAACTGACAAACGACAGTAATTAAACATGATTATGCAGCAGACAATTTTGTGAAAATGAGCAAAGTGAATCTCCCACTGCAGGGACAATTGACAGTATTTGTTGCTAGTAACAAAATTTGAAATTATAAGTAAAAAATATAACTTTTTCAAGACATGTACCTTCTGCCATGAAGTTTCCTGCTTTCCAATGATTATAGATTTGATGAGATAGTTGTTGATTTGCTTTTCAAGCCTGTATAATGAAATGTGTTGACATTTGAATGCTTCACAGTAACTCAGTTGAGCAATATTTTTCAACTAATCAATGCATGATGTCATAAGGTTGTACATGGGGATGTATCTATTCAAAGTACAAGAAAGTTAATGTAAAATGAGACAAAAATTTAATCAATATAGCTTCAAATTCTGCATGGCAACAAATGAGTAAAAAACGACTACTTGTTGAATTTTGTTCAGTAGAAAATAAAAATTTCTAGAATTATCTTAAAAGGCCACTAAAATACTCCTTCTTTTTCTACCTCCATATCTGTGTAAGGCCAGATTTTCATCATATATTTCACTCAAAACAGTCTATCCCAACAGCCTGCATGCCGAAGATGAGACTGGAATCCAGCTATGTTCCACTCATCCAGACATTAAAAAGATTTGCAAAAAAGAAATGCAATGCCACTTCTCACTGTATTTTTAAATTAAAAGAAAATTATAATTTTTTGTTAGAAAATATTTTTTCTTAAAATGTTAACTTTATTGCCATAAAATGGGATTATTAATTTTAAAAATTAGTAAGCATTTGAAAATTATCCATTTTAATTCCTATTACTGTAAATGTCACTATGTATAATCCATATAAATAATGCTTTTTGCGTTCCTCAGTAATTTTTCAGTGAAAAAAGGTCCTGAGACCAAAATATCTGAAAGTTACTACATTGTAGGAAACCAAATAGAAGATACACAGGAGGAAACTCCCTTCTTCCTGAGTGTCTTTTTATTAGGCCGTGGCATCTGGAGGTGCGACAGCCATCTTGAGGGGCGAGTGAAAGATGAAGCCAGTCAGCTGAGGACTTTCCCAGCAGAACCACGGAAAACGCCTGGGTTCTTGCTGACATCAGTGAACAACCTTGTCAATCAACTCTATTTACTTAGCTTTGGGGTTCTCATTTGGTGAGATAATGAGAATATTCTGATTTTCAAGCCACTCTTCGATAGATATTTCTATTATTGGAGCTAACGGCATCATAACTGCTAAACAGACCGTGTCACCTTGCAGTTGAAGGAACCAGGCACTTACTCAGCTGTGTCAGGTACTGCTATATGATCATGTATCTTTTACCCCACATAACTCGCACAACTGACATTGTGAAATGGCTGTATTAGTCCTATCTAACAGATCTGGTAACTGAGGCACAGAGCATATACAGCAGCTATCCAAGGTCACACAGATAAAGATGCATTTAATACTCAAACTATATTCTCTTTCACTTCAAAGCCTATTTGCTTTTTATTATAACCTGCACTAGGTTTAATACTACAAGTCTGTATTTCCCCAACCATACGAAGCATAAACATTTCAGAATGCTTTCCAAACACCACTGTAATCTTTCAAATTTAATAATCAAATGCAATTGAGCTTTGTTTATTTTTAATTTTCTGTTTTACTTCGTAATTACCTAGGCAGTTAGCTTTCTCTTGCTGTACTTGTAGAATTGTTTTCCTATTTCACATAACCTTTTTTCCACTCTGTGTTGTAATTATGTCTTGCTATGTGGGTATTCCCAGAGGACTGTAAATTCCAGCATAGGGCTTGATATATAATGAAGTTTTGTAACAGGAGTTTAGAGATGGTAACTTATAACGGGGTTTTGTAACAGTAAGGTTAGCGACGGAAACTTCATGTAGCATTCACGGTGGGCCAGGCACTTGATACATATCACCAATGTTCTTGACTGTTGTGATTTAATGTGATTATTATCTCCATTTTATAGATGAAGAAACTAAGGCTAGCAAGGCTGACCCAGCTAAAGATACATGGACAGTTCCTGTCAGAACTAGGATTCCAGCACACTTGAAAGTTTTCTAATACCTCTTGTGACAAGAAAGCCACTCTTTCCTGGAGAACCCGTTCTCCTAGAGAAAAATGTAATAATTACAAAGTTTTTCCTTAGGTGGATTTGCATTTCTACCCATAATCCTATGATAACTAATATCCAGATATTTAAACTTCAGTTACAATTATCTGAGCCCCAAAGAGACAGAGAAGGTCGAGGGGAGAGAGAAAAAAAAGAGAAAGATGGCAGGGTCCTGAGTGGAGGGAGAGCTGCCAAGAGTTAGGTTTCATAGAGGACCATAGCTACTGAGTTATGGAATTTCTGCTACTTTTTAGTATTTTACCTTGTATTATGCCACACACCATGCTAAGCATATTACAATGTTTTTGTTTGCTTGTTTGTTTTTGAGTTGGAGTTTCACTTCTATTGCCCAGGCTGGAGTGCACTGGCATGATCTCAGCTCACTGCAACCTCCGCCTCCTGGGTTTAAGTTATTTTCCTGCCTCAGCCTCCCTAGTAGCTGGGACTACCCAAGTGCCACCCTGCCTGAATGCCATATTTTTAGTAGAGATGGGTTTTCACCATGTTGGCCAGGCTGGTCTCGAACTCCTGAGTTTGTGATCCTCCCACCTCGACCTCCCAAAGTGCTGGGATTACAGTTGTGAGCTACCACATCTGGCCACAATGGTCTCTTATTTCTTACAACGCTAGCAGTTTAGGGGCATTCTTGTTATTTTAAAGTTGGAAAAAAATGAGTAACAGGGGTGTTAATCTACTTACCCAAGTTTACGCAACTAGTGAGTGGTAGAGTCCAATGCAAACAGTCTATCCCCAAAGCCTCTGCCTCTCACATGGGACTTCGCTGCTTTTCCCATATACCTGGAAAAGAAGGGAACCAGGGAGAAAAGAGATACAAACCACAGAAGAACTTCCTCTCTCTGGCACAAGGTAAAAAACAAACAAATAAATAAGCAAACAAACAAAAAACTACATTGCACCAAATTTTGACAAGTTTATTCAAGTACCTGCATTACACATCGTAATTCTTGGAGAACAGAGTTTTACAAACAACTTACTGACCAATTTTAATTTTACCTTTGGTTTTTAGTTTGTCTTTTATCCTTTTAACTAAATCTGGAAAGAGCACTTAACCAAATACATTTTCGGAAAATGAGTGAACTTTACAGAGTTACTTATCAGAACCTCTTCCCGCCCTCACTTTTATTTCAACTGCTCAGCTAAAAGGAGTTAAGATGGGAGCTCTAAATAGTCACAGTCAACTCCATTGCACGTTCGCTTTAATTTACAGAATGAGACATGCAGATCTTAAGAAGCATAATTGAACGAGTTTTGGCAAATACATGCATTCATGTAACTCAACTGTGCTCAATGGTCTTCAAAGAACTGCCAATAGACTCTGTACTCCCATAGGTGGCTGCTGCTCTTCCCATCAAGAGGTGAAGTCCATTTCCCAATCTATGTGACAGAATGAAGGCTCTGACTGTTCCAGACCTAGCCCTTAAGAAGCCTGCTTCTGTACCTGCATCCTGTAAAAAAAACAGTACAATTAACAAGAGGAAGAGAGTCCACATACTGAAGTGTCGGTGCCAATGACCAGCAACACTGGCAGACAGGTGTGAGGAGACTTCTTGGCCATGCCAACCTTTGCCATGTTCCTGGCTGAAGGCAGCTCACAGGACACCAAAGAACCACCTGCACAAGTGGTTGAATTACATGAATGTCTCTTATTCTTATGGTGGTTTGTTTCACAGAAAAACATAAATGATATACCAGGAAAGATACATCATATTTTTATCATCACAGAGCATTTTCTTATGATCACTTGTAGTCAGTCCCAGCCTACACACAGGTAAATACTGCTTTTATTTCTACACAGCTAGTTTAGTTGAATCTATTTACCTTAAAGGAAGGAAATGATAGAATGTTCACTCTTTGGTATCTTCTTTAAATGAACATTAATGTTTCTGATATTCATCCATGTGGGTGTTCATTAGTTTGTAATTTTTCACAGTTGTATAATATTCTGAGAGTATATCAACATCTGTTTATGTGTTTTCCTGACGATAAACATTTAGGTCATTTTTGTTTGTTTGTTTTTGACTAGAATCAATAAAACTGCTTTGAAAATTCTGATACATATCTTTCTGTGGAGATATGTTCCCATAAATCCCTAGAAAGAGTGAGGGGAGGGCAGGGTCATAGGAGAGCTGAATCTCTAATTTTCAGTGAAACCACTGAACAGTTTTCCCAAATGGTTGTACCATTTTACATTACCCACAAGATGCATGAGGCCCAGTTGCAACACATCCTCACCAGCATTTGAAATTTTTGTCATTCGACTTTTTGTATTTTTGTTTTGAGATGGAGTTTTTCTCTTGTTGCCCAGGCTGGAGGGCAATGGTACAATCTCTGCTCACTGCAACTTCTGCCTGGGTTCAAGCAATTCTCCTGCCTCAGCCTCCTGAGTAGCTGAGATTACAGGAATGTGCCTCCACACATGGCTGATTTTGTATCTTTAGTAGAGACGTGGTTTCACCATCTTGGTCAGGCTGGTCTTGAACTCCTGACCTCCACCTCACCTGGCCTGTCATTCTAGTTTTTAATACATGCTTCCTGATTACTAATATATTTGAACACATTTAAAGTTTGTCTCTTGCCCATTTTTGGGGGGCTGCAATCTCATTTTGATGTGTGGAAGTTCCCTACATATATTCTGAATAATTTTTTGTCAGATATATACATTGAAAATGCTTTTTCTCCCTTAGTCTGTGGATTGCCTTTTTATTTTCTTACTGGTGTTTTCTGATATCTTGAAAATAATTTAATGAAGTCAAATTTGTTGATTTTATTCTCTTTTGTTTAGTGCTTTTTGTTTTCTAAGATACAGGGTCACAAAGTTGTTCTTTTTGTTTTCTTCTAGAATCTTGAGAGTTTTACCTTACATTTACCTACAGTCCAACTCAAAGAATTTTTTGTGTGTGGTATGAGGTAAAGTTTAATTGTGTGTGTGTTTGTGTGTGTGTGTGTATAACAGTTGTTCCAGGGTCAATTGTTGAAAAGACTATTAATTGAAAAGACTTTCCTTTTCCCATGATATGGCATGGTAACTTGGCCAAAAATTAATAGATGATATGTTTGTGAGTCTGTTTCTGAATTGTCTATTCAGTTTCATTGACTTTTTCTATTCTCACTCCAATATTACACTATTTACAACATTAAAGTTTAGGAACACTTCAAATAGTGTAAGCTTTCCAATTTTATGTTTTTCTTTAATGATATTTTGCATTTTATTATAAATTTTAGAATCAGCTTGTCAATTTTTAAAGTAAATCCTTCTAGATTTTTGAGTGGCATTGTATTCTACCTAAGATCTACTCCTGAAGGAAACTGCCTTGTACATGGATTTTCTCGTTCATGAACATAGTAAATGTTTCCCTTTGTTTAGATCTATAAAGACATCTTTTAGCTATATTTGCTAATATTAAGGGGAGAGGTCTTGTGCATCATTGGAAAATATATATTAAGCATTTTGCAATTTTTAACTCTATTATAAATAGTGACTTTCAATTATCATTGTCTATTATTTGCTTCTGGTACATAGAAATTTTTTTTTTTTATAAATTTTTATTGCATTTTAGGTTTTGGGGTACATGTGCAGAACATGCAAGATAGTTGCATAGGTACACACATGGCAGTGTGTTTTGCTGCCTTCTGCCCCCTCACCCATATTTGGCATTTCTCCCC